>JAJOOH010032738.1:0-21569 GCA_029582605.1 Solanum gracilifrons
TATATATATATATATATATATATAGGATTTGATTAAATGATACCAGCTTCTGGTCAATTCTTAGATAAATCTCTAGCTTAGATCTCGATTGCTGGACTAAAAAGTAAGATTTTATGTTTATGGATTTTGAATTCTAGAAAACATAAAACACTAAGTTGTTGACAAATTATTTTTATATATTAAATAAATTTAAAATATATAAGAAGGATTTGAATCAAAGCTACTGAGTTCTTTCGAATTTGTAGACAGAGTACTAGTTCCAACCCTAATTCTAGGAGACGAAGGTAAGATTTTTAAGTTTATGAATTCTGAATTCTAAAAAACACAATTTTTAGGATTGTTAATAAGTTATTTATACATAATAATGGAATTTTTAAATACTTATATAGGATCTGAGTCAATGCTACTAATTTCTACTGAACTCTAAGATAAATCTCTAGCTCCAACCTCAATTAGTGGACTAGAAGGGAAGATTTTTAGTTTATGGATTCTGAATTCTAGAAAATATAAAACACTAAGTTCTTGACAAATTATCTATATATATTAAATAAATTTTAAAACACATATACAGAATCTGAGCCAATGCTAAAGGGTTTTGTCGAACTTGTAGACAAAGTACTAGCTCCAACCCTGAACCTGGAAGGTGAAGGTAAGATTGTTAAATATATGGATTTTGAATTCTTAAAAACACAGTTTATTGGGTTCGTAAAAGTTATTATACATATTAAGTGAATTTTTAAACAGATATACATGATCTGATTCAATGTTATTACCTTCTGCTGAACTCTTAGATGAATTCCTAGTGCTGACCTCGATTAGTGGACTAGAAGAAAAGATATTGAGTTTATAGATTCAAAATTATAGAAAAGATAAAAAATTGAGTTCTTGAAAATTTATTTATATATAATAAAAAAAATTAAAATACATATGCAGGATCTGAGACAAAGCTACAAGGTTCTTTCAAACATGTAAACAAAGTACTAATTCCAAGCAAGATTCGAGGAGGAAAAGGTAAGACTTTTAAGTATGCATTTTGAATTCTAAACAAAATAGTTTATTGGATTCATAATAAGTTATTTAATTTATACATATACAAAATTTAACTCAAAGTTTTTGGGTTATGTCGAACTCATACACAAAGCACTAGCTCCACCCCAGATCATTTGCTCAAAGAAGAAAAACCCCTTAGATATTGTTCAAATATATGGACCACCTAGAAATGCAAAGAATGGGGTGAAAGATGTGAAAAAAAAGAGGCAATCTATCAATGCGAAAAAATGAGACGAAAGAAATGAAAAAAAACAGCAATCTAGCAATGTTGATGATGATATATATATATATACACACACACACATACATCATGTCATTTCTCATTTCCGTTGTTATTTTCTCCATTCTATTGTTTTCTTTATGTTATTTTGAGGGTTTTGCCCAATATGCTTGTAACTTGGCATTTCAAGATATGGGTTGGATTACCTACCGATGAATTTTGGTAGGTGTCATCATGACTCGAGCTTTCAGATCGTGGCATTGACGTCAACCTAAATTATGTATTTTATGGAACATGGGTAAGGTTGTGTTTTATGTTGAATAAAATACATAATTTAGGTTGACCTCAATGCATTATGACCTAAACTCATAATTACGATTTTATAAATCTAACAAAAGCATTCCCTATTTTATTTTATTGGCATTGAGGGCAAAGTTCTCAAAAGGACAAAGATTCTGACATGATTAGCAATATTAAAGGTAAGATTATTTAAAATTTATTGTTTTTTATACATACGAAGTGTATTTTAATCACATATACATTATCTGAGCCAAAGTTGAATGGTTTTGTCGAACCCATAGACAAAGCTCTAGCTTTTACCCTGAATAAGGGACGCAAAGGTAGGGTTTTATGTTTATGGGTTCTGAATTTTTGAAAGCATACTTTATTAGGTTCTTGATAAATTGTTTATGAATATTTTATGAATTTTAAAACACATGTACAGGACCTGAGTCCAGTGGCGGAGCAAAGATATTTGCCAAGGGTGTTTATACTTTAGGACAAATAAAATATAAATCTTGCTGGTTAGTTTATGAAAATGGAACTATGACTTTTGTTCATTTTTTAACTTAAAAAATGGAACTGACGTCACTTATGTTTTCTTTTTTAACTTTAAAAATAGAACTAAAAAATTAAATAAAACGCCTAATTTTGGGGTTGAACCCAAGCCTCCAAGGCAAATTTGAACATCCTTAACCATTGGGTTATCTTTCTTTACTATGTCAAGGGTGTTCAACAATTAATATATATCCAAAAATATTGATATTTAACATATATGCTCTCCAAAAAATTTCTACAAAGGTTATTCATCTGACCACTCTTAGCTAGGTTTAGCTCCGCCCCTACATGAGTCAATGCTACTAGCTTCTGCTGAACTCTTAGATAAATCTCTAGCTCCAACCTTGATTAACGGAATAGAAGGTAAGATTTAAGTTTGTGGATTCTAACCTTTAGAAATGACAATTGACTAGGTTCTTGAAAATTTATTTATAATTATTAAATGAATTTTTAAAGACATACCGGATCTAAGCCAAAGTTACAGGGTTCTATCGAACTTGTAGATAAAGTACTAGCTCCAACACAGATTAGAGGAGGCGATGGTAAGATTTTTAGTTTGTGGTTCTGACCTTTAGAAATGACAATTGAATAGGTTCTTGAAAATTTATATATACATATTAAACGAATTTTTAACATCAACTTTCAAACTCGTTTAGGACGAATTCATGTTGAAATAAACATGTTTGGCACATGGGTGAACAAACCAAACGTTATGAAAGCCTCACATACCTTGTAGGATTAATTCCTTGGCGAAATCCACAACCAAATCGCACGTTCTTGGCGAATCTTGAGCTTTTCTTCTCCTTTCTCTTCTTTCTCTTTTCTCAAAGCCCTAGCGTGAATTTTCAATTTTTTAAATTGACCAAATCCTGATTTGACCATGAATTAATTTACTAAAACGAATTAAATTAATTGGGTAAGGGAAAGACCAAACCCCCCTTTAAAAATCCAGATTGGACATTTCCTTATTCGAACAGCCAAACTTCAAATGGGCATATCTCACTCATACAAACTCGGAATCGCACAAACTTGGCGGCGTTGGAAAGATTATTCCAAGATATTTCATAGATATCTGGAACCACACCTAACTCATCCTGATCTAGGAGTTATTATCGTTTGAAGTTGACCAAAAACCCAACTTAACATACTTAACAAATTTCCAGACTTTTATATTCTTTCCAAAAATGGTTATTTCCAATTCCTGACTTCTTTCTAGTTATTTCAAATTTGCGAGATGTTACAGCGGCATCATATAAATCATAAATATAGGACAAGATATAGTGTATAACTATAATTATATGTGATAAGCTCAATGATTAACTTACTTGTTTGGTAAGAATCTCTTATTTCTTTATAACAATTTTTTTATGTTGCACAATATCAATTTTTGAACTTTTAAAATTTTTTGATTGCATGAAAAATAAGAGATGAATACATTATTATTTGGAAGATTTAAGTTAAAGTTGTTGAGTTCTATCGTACAAAGACAGAAAACACTAGCACCACCCAAGATCATTTTCTCAAAGGAGAAAAGACCCTAGCCCCTTAGAGATTGATCAAGAAACTGGATAACCTAGCATGATTAATTCATTTATACATATAAAGTGTATTTTAAACACATACAAGATTTGAGCCAAAGTTGAATGGTCTTTTCGAACCCATAGACGAAGCTCTATATTTTTAAAATCATACTTTATTAGGTTCTTGATATATTATTTATGCATATTTTGTGAATTATAAAATACATATATAAGATCTGAGTCAATGCTACTAACTTCTACTGAACTCTTATATAAATCTCTAACTCTGATGGACTAGAAAGTAAGATTTTAAGTATATGAATTCTACATTCTAAAAAATACACTAAATTGGTTTCTTGAGAAAATATTTATGTATATTCAATGAATTTTTAAACACATATATAGGATCTAAGACAAAGATACAAGGTTTCTTCGAAAATTTAAATGAAGTACTAACTCCAACCCAGATTGGAGAAGGCGAAGGTAAAAGATTTAAGTTTATGGAATTTGGATTCTAAAAAACATAGTTTATTGAATTCTTAGTAAGTTATTTATACATATTAAGTCAATTTTCAAATATATATGCCGTATTTGACTCAAAGTTATTGGGTTATGTTGAACCCATACACAAAGCACTAGCTCCACCCAAGATCATTTGCTCAAAGGAGAAAAGCCCTATAGATGCTGATCAAGAATCCCAAAAACCGAGCAATGCAAAAAAAGAGGTGAAAGAGAAGATAAAAAGAAAGAAGAATCAATCTAGCAATGCAAAAGATGAGCCAAGAGATAGGAGAAAAAGAAAAAAGAGGCAATCTAATAGTACAAAAGATTAGCCAAGAGAGATAAAAAATATGAAAATTGAACCAATCTAGCAATGCTGATGGTGATTCTTGGTTGCCGATTGGTCGGAAAAAGATTGTGAAATATTAAAAAAGGGGTAAACTTGCAGGCTATAGTTATAAGGTAACTAAAACAATATTTTTGTGTTTTTGTTGTAATTTTTATATATGACTATATTTTCATTCTGAGCCGTACCCTATGGATTCTTTATTTTATGTGTCATATCACTTGAATCTATTCGAGATAATTTATCTAATATGTATGAGTTAATTTTTAATCCAATTCCATTTTATTTTTATGGCATGCATCTTTATAAGGACTTAGGTGCAAAAACTTTTCGATAAAAAAAACTAACTAAAGCATATATTAAGGAAAAAAAATCGTTTGAAGCTGACAGGTTATATTACATGTGTATCAAATCCTTCTCCTATCTCATTTTCCTAATATTTAAGTTCTCTATCACGTTTCTTATTATTTCTGAGTAAATATTGTGAAATCATAATATCATTATTTATTTTGTGTTCTTTATGTATGATCAACGATTTTAGTGTAAACCTATTCAATTTTTCTTATAACTAAATTGTAATTGTTTATTTTAGTTGCTTCTATTTTTAGGGGTACCAAATCTTTAGAAGACACTGAACAAGGTGTTCAAGTTGGTAAGACTTTGAATAAGTTATATTATGTATAAGTTTAGTACATTTTTTTCTTATTTAATTCTTGTTCTCATCCTATTTTGAAGTTTTTTATTTTTAAAAAATACTAACAAGATATTTTTTCTTTTCAGGTGAAGACATACAAACTATATCAATCAATGATCAAGTTATTACATCTCATTCTGAAATTAGTGGGATTGGTGGAAATGTTTTGTTAAATGCAAACAACTGATTAAAGTTGAAGTAACAATTTCTATTAGTAGTGCTGATGATATGATCAAATATATTTATTAATGTGGCTTAGCCATATTGATTCTTGTCAATGAAGGATAATTTAATGATCGTGATTTAAAATGTGTTTTATCCAAATATTATGAACAAGTTTGTGTATTCTATTTATGTATGTTCATGTGGCTTTACAATAAAAGACCAAGTACTCGATTCATACTTCTATAGTATTTTTATTGATGGATTTTATGCTTTTCTTTACTGGCTTGATCCGAATGTCTCATTAATAATGGAGAAATTTGCTTGTAAAGACATTTATTAATTAATTAAAGCATGCTCACCTGTCAAAAAATTTCTGCTATTATTCAATTTTAATATTTTACCAACATAAGATTAGTAATATATATATATATATATTATGCATTTGGTTCTATGAAAGATATAGCATTGTATTCAATATTCATTAAAAACAAATATAGTAGAAAATGTATAACATTACTAACACAAAATATATTTTATAGATCATTTAGATTCAAAATATGTATTGTTTCCAGATACATTGATTATAAATAATAAGTTTTTTTCATTTCAACCAAAGCAAAAGAGGGGGGAAATAAAATAAAAATTGAAGAAAAATGGATGAGAGTTCAACTACACAATGAACAATTTGAGAAATATTTTTAACCTACAGTTTCTGATGTTTCACCTCATCCAATTCTTAAATTCTCTAGGGAGAATGCTGATGTGATAGACGATGCACAATCTAAGCTACAATCAGTTGGACAAAGTTTTCAAATGGAGAAACAATCTAACATCATTAGCTTTGTTAGAGGTAAGATGGTTAAAATTTATTGTTTTGAATTCTAGAAAACATATTTTATCGGCTTCATGATAAATACTTTATATATATAAAGTGTATTTTAAATACATATACAAGATCAGAGCCAAAGTTGAATGGTTTTGTCAAACTCATAGATAAAGATCTAGCTTTTACTGTGATTAGGTGAGGCGATGATAGGGATTTGAGTCTATGATTTTTGAATTCTTCAACTCATACTTTATTAGGTTCTTGATAAATTGTTTCTGCATATTTTGTGAATTTTAAAACACATATAGATGATCTGAGTCAATAATGCTATTAAATTCTACTAAACTCTTAGATAAATCTCTAACTCATACGCTGATTAGCGGATGAGAAGATAAGATTTTAAGTTTATTAAAATTGAATTCTAGAAATACAGTACACTGGATTCTTGACAAACTATTTGTATATATTAGATAAAATTTAAAACACATTATAGAATCTGAGACAAAGCTACAATGGTCTGCTTATTCTATAGAGGAGCCCTAGGTTGCATCGTATGGTCTATTTTAGACTCATGCTTACTTTTTTGTGCATCACAAGTTCATCGTGTGATTTTTTTATTTCAGAATCTCAAGTCATGATAGGTGTAGCTTGGGGTTTATCATATGGTAGGCACCCTAGCATAGCAGACTTTAATTGTGTAATCACTTTGACTGTGTTTTAGTCTAGAACACTTTGGTATGCCTCTCTAGTATGCCCATCCCTATTCGTCTTAGTCATCCGGCCAAGTATAGCACTGGTCTCATCATAGGGGTGGTCCATCAATGAACCCTCTACAGTATTGTTGCCCATGAACTTGTTGACCACATCTAGTGATCTATAAAATCTTTCTAGAAACACCTCATTTGTTAGCTTATGATTCAGAAATTGAACTACCTTCTTTTTAAATATGAGTCAAGCTTTTGGTAGTGCTTCACCTGCACTACAAGAAAACAGTCCAATAACGAAGGGAAAACTAGTCTCTAAAATTCTAATTTTGGTCTCTAAAGGGCAATAGCGGCCAGAAAAGTGTTGTCGCTACCCGTCCCTATAGGCTTCTTTGCTAAAGATCAATTACGACGGGATCTAACATCTGGTCGCTAAATCGCTTTAGGGACTAGAAAAAATGTGGTCCTGAAATCAGGTTTTGGGACCAGTGTTCTGGTCCTGAAAACATATACATAGAATAGCTTTTAATGGTTCTAAAAAGTCTATAAGTACAAGAAATCTGGTCCGTAAAAATTTCATTAGTAAATCATAAAATGTGGTCCATATATTATATATAAATGTTTTTCAATATATACAAAGATAATCACAATAACATAAATAAAATTATCGTTGATATATAGACACTTTCTAATACACAATTCGTAATCAATTGCAACCAACAATTATAAACATTCCACTATTAATTGTATAGCCATGAATTGTTTACAGTATACATAGCAACAAATAAAAAAATTGTCCCAAGTGTCCTAGAAAAAAAAAATCAATTTGTTATTTTCATCAATTCTTCAAAACATGTTTCTTCACTTGCAACTTCAAGTCTTCAAAAACCTATAAAAAGTAAAAAACAAATGCTCGTTAAAATTTATAAAGAGAATGAGAACAACCTCAAGTGTATACATTATTCAGAGATAACTTGGACATTTTATGCTAGACACACCTCATTAAAGTCTTTAAGATGTTTCTTTGGGTCTTCAAGAGGTAGACCAATTAACAATCCTTTCATGTCCAGTAAGTGCAATATCCTGCTAGTGATGTTGAAAGTTTAACCTATAGTCAACGGTGGAGGTCGAATGACCCCAACATGGCCCACTTGTGCAACATCTTCATCTATTGCTCTCTAATTATTCTGATCACCCATTACAAACCTCATATGCATGACTGTTCTTTCAATTTCTGGATAAAAAGGAACAAAGGGAGATTCTTGACTCCTAGTATTGAACAAAAACTATGGAAAATTAAAATGGACAAAAACAACAATCACTGTAATTCAAAAAATAAGAGCTACTTAATAAATTTCTACAAAGTATAAATTTTGTAAATACACTTGTATACTCTAAGCTTTTTATTTGTATTTATAGATATAAAATAGTTTTCCTCTGTGATATTATAGATTTTTTACAAATTCCTGCAAATATATTACTATTAAGTCTATTTTGCCTATAATTATTGCGTTAAGTTTTTGTCTATATTCTTCATTCTCGTAATGGGCTATTGAAATTCAAAGTAGTAGCTACTATTGGAGTTGGGTTTTGAATGGGAAATTATTAACTACTGAGTTTGAAATCAAGAATAAGAGATGAACTAGGGTTACAATTCATAGATACCAAAACTCAAACAGATAATTTACTACCAACTCATTCAGGTGCCCATTTTACAAAATTGACGAATCTATAATCTCCCAAATCCTCTCAGACTAATTAAGAGAACATCTCCTTCACTCCACACCGACACTTGGGTGTTGAATTAATTTATTTGTTCATCAAATGTCACATGTTAGTTATTTTATCTCTAACTCCAACTATTAGATGTGTTGGTGTTTTTTAAAAAATGGGGCAGCACAAAAAGATTGAAAATGTCTCCCAATGGATTGAAATGTCTTTCAATAATTTTATTAAGCATTGAGGGGCTTTAAATAGCCAACATAAGACACATAATCTGCATAATTTAAAATTTAAACAACTAAAATATATCAACAACATAAACAAACTAACTAAAATTCAAAATTCAAATTTATTCAAACTAAATAACTTATTTTGCTAAAATTTACTGCAGTAACTAAAAGCAAACTTCAACAAGATGGAGGTTGGTGTGTAGCTCTAACTTTTGTTAATGATTATTTTTCCTAATGTTAACCTCTTTTGTCAAGCTAGTCAAAATACATGTGAATTCTTAATATTTGCAACCATATTTGGAAAACAATCTTTATTCAAGAACCATAATACACAACGATCACCCATTTATGAGAATACTTTGATGTAAAGAATCTATTATCATTATCCCTACTCTATGTTTTGTAACTCTAGTTATTAGTTTAGCTACTCATAACTAGTTGCAAATAATAACTATAGAAACCTAGACTACTAGAGAACATGAATATAACAAAGTAGACAAAACATTTGATTAATGTGGATCTTGCAAGAGATCATCTTGTCCATTCCACAATAAACAAAAAGCTAAGAACAATGAAGATTCTATATTATAAATAATCTGTAACACTAAAAAAGGTATATAACCTTTAAAAATAACGTGTAACCCTAAAATGTTATCTTAATGGCATATTAATAATAGTAGTGTTGAAATCATAATCAAATTGAACTATACTTTGACTTGGTCAATATGAGTCAATGAAACTAGAGGGTCGTGGTGTGGACTCCATCACGTAGCCCAAGGGGCATACCGTGAGGTTCATTTCAGACTCCTACCTCCTTCTTTGTGCATAATAAGTTCACTCATAAATTTTTAGTTTCAAAATTTCACATCATGATAGGTGTAACATGGGCTCCATAGCGAGGTAGGCACCTTCACTGCGAACTCCATTCTTGTAGTCACTTTGGCTATGTTTTAGTGTGGAACACATTGCTTTGCGTTTCAATCCATCTTTTACATTTTTCCTTGTTGTTTATTTAATCATGTCTATAAGCTTATCACAACAAAAATACAACAAACACATCAATATTGATAAGATTATACTCAGAAGTTTGCTAGATCATGGATAAAATATATTGATTAGATGCGTAAATACACCCTAGATGAGGTGTACTAATATGAGGTGATAAGTGATTAAGTGGTGGTGAACTTGGTTTATTAACAATTCCAATGCATGACCTTCATTTTGATGTTGTATTGACCTAATATAATCTTATTCTGAGCTGCTAGTCTGGATCTTTAAATAATTGTATTAATATACATGATTAAGTACTAAACAAGTCAGTATAAAACAAACCATCGTCATCATTTCATGTTAGGGTTTATCGATGATGTTGTTGAGTACACGTGTTCACTGTATTACGCTTGCCTTTTCTGCACCTTTGTTGTGTAGATTCTGAGTCGGGCACAAGTAGTTGGTGATCCTCATTGCCAGTGGAGTACTCTAGTTTTGGAGGTAGTTGCTTGGTTGTAACATTGCTTTCCAAAATTTTCTTTTCTGTATGCTTTTTTCCAATATTTCCCTTTCAGACACAATGTAGTGCATGCTTTCATATTCTGAGATTCTTAGAGAATTGTATTTATGACACAAGAGTTTTTGAATTTTGATATTGTCCTTTCTGCATTTCAGATGTGTATATGAAAGAATCTTTTTAGACTTACTTTTTATGTGTATTTAATCCAGAAGCTTCTAGTAAAGTAATCAGTTATTAAAGGGTATTTGTACCTATCGGTGGGATTAGGATAGGCACCATCACGATATTAGATTTTTGGGACATGGCATTATGCAAAATAATTATAGGCAAAAACGCAAAACCTACAAATGTTGAGCCTTCGAAATTGACATTATCACAAAAAATAAAGCATTTCTTAACAACATAAAATGAAAGAGAAGGAAGATTTGAGTATTCTGAAGAACAAAATCTCACTTGGATTACAGACAGAAGAATGTGGAGAGAAAGATGAAAAAGAGAGTTGAAGTAGGAGAATGAGTAAATTGCGTTGATGTAAGGTGGTGAAAATGAGTGTTGAAATCTACCATTAAGAAAGAGTATGAAAAAAATGAATTGTAATGACCTTCATAGTCGTTTTTTATTTGCTAGCTTGTCTCTCCTATTTGACAATTTCCATAGCTTCTATTAGTTATTTATGACTAGCAAGGATGGGTTGTAAACAGATGCACAATAAAGAAGAATTTGCATAAAGCAAAAAACTAAGAAGAGAGTCAATATGCTAAAAATAAAAGGAACTCATTTTCTGACTATATTTAGTACTTTGCGACTGCAGATTTATAGGCATAAATAGGTAACAACATTAACAAAAAAGGTGGAACCACTAACTAATACCAATCCTAAAATTAGGAAACAAATTCATGATAAACTAATCTCCTAAAAACAGGACTCGCATTCTCCCTTAAACTGAAAGCTCTCAAGTTTCAGTTTAACTTTAGCTACTTGAACTCTTCCATTGTGTCAATACCCATCAACCTCCTCAACTTTTTGAAAGGGGCAAATTTGAGAGGTTTTGTAAAAAATATCCACCAAGTAATCTTCACTTCAATAGTACTACAACTCTATTGTTCTTTCATTAGTGACATCTCGTAAAAAATACTACTTCACATCAATGTTCTTGCTTCTTTTATGGTTCACAAATTCTTTGACAACTTGATCGCAATATTATTGTCGCAAATTCTTGTAGTGGTTTTTCCCGTCTTGAATTGCAAGTCAACAAGGATTCTCCTAAGCCAAACATCTTAACAAGCACAAGCTTTGGCATAAGTAAATTTTGCTTATGTACTTAATAATGTGAAAGTTATTTGCTTTTTGGAGGACCACGACACAACCCCTGTGCCTAGTAGAAAGTATAACCTGAAGTGTTCTTTCAATCATCTCGATCTCCTACATAATTACTATCAGTAAATCCAGTCAAATCTGAAATTTTTCCCTTCCTATAGAAAATTCCAAAATCCTTGGCTTGTTGCAAGTAACGAAAAATTATCTTCGCAGCTAAGAGGTGCATTTCAGTTGGGCACTACATATATCTACTTATAGAACTAACAACATGCATGATGACTTGTCTTGTAGCAGCTAGATACATTAAACTACCCACAATTTTCTTGTAAGACGTGCTATCTACCTTCTTTAATTTCCTCTCCTAGCTTTACTTAGTATCAAGCCAAACTCAACTGGAATTTTGGTTGAATTGCAATTCTGCATCTTAAACTTGTTTAAAATTTTTCGCACATACTTCTTTTGAGAAAAAAATATCCCAGCATTCGATTGCACAACTTCTAAACAAAGAAATAGTGCATCTTACCAAAATCAGACATCTTAAATTCATTCATCATACAATTCTTGATTTCGGCAAACATGACACTACTATTCCCTGTGAATATAAGATCGTCAACATTAAGCACACAATGAGAATTTTCCCATTATCCCGAATTTTCACAATAAGTGTATGCTTTGTGTGGACATTTTTGAAAACCCATTTTCTTAAAATAAGCCTCAATGCAACTATTCCAAGATCGTGGGGTTGTTTTAGTTCATAAAGAGCCTTGTTCAATCGATAAGCTTTCTACTCGTTACCAATCTTAACATAACCAAAGGGTTGTTCGATAAATACCTCTTCCTCCAAGTATCCATGTAGGAAAGTTGATTTGACATCCAACTGGAAGATAGGCCAGGAATTTTGTGACACCAATGCAATTAACATTCTGATAGTGTCATGCCTTGCAACTGGAGCAAAAACTTCAATGTAATCAACACCATACTCCTGCTTGTATCCCTTAGCCACCAATCGCGCCTAATACTTATAAAATTCACCATTTTCTTTCAGTTTTGTCTTATAGACCAACTTGACACCATTGATTTTGTGCTTCGCAAGAAGATCAACTAGTTCCATGTATTATTCCTTTCAATAGCTTTAATTTCAGCATCCATTGCCTCCCTCCATTTTTCTTCACTAACAACACTCTCAAATGTTGTCGGGTCACAATCTGCAAACAAAGAAAAAGGAGTAATTGCGTCATCATTTACATTGATTCCTTTTACCTTAAAGTATAGCATCAACGTGGGCCTCCTGCGAGCACGACGAAAAGACTTGATTTGTTGCATCAGTTTCTTCTAAAGTTGCTGGTAAAGTTTCAGTAGTTGGTGAAATTTCAGCAAGAGTTGATAGAGTTTCACCGGCTATTGGAGATGAATTCTCTGTACTTTCAGGCATTTCAGCCAGTGCTTCTTCAACTTCACAGTCAAATACGATTGGAGTAGACTGTTGTATACTCCAGTCCCAAGTGTTCTCTTCATCAAAAATAACATCTATACTGAATACAATATTCTTCGTTTGTGGATTAAGCAATTTAATTATATGCCTTTGATGCTTACTAACATCGAGAAAGATACAATTTTTGCTTTTGTCATCCAGATTCTTCCTCTTCTCGTCTGAAACATGTGCATAGGTAATGAAAACAAAAAATTAAAAGTGATCAATAGTTGGTTTTCTTCCACTCCAATCCTCTTCTGGAGTCATATTTTGAACAACAAATATTGAACTTCTATTAAATCCATGAATGTTCCAATTAATTGCGTCTGGTCAAAAGGTCTTTTCCATTCTTCCTCTTCCTAGCAAACTACGCACCATATTGATAATGGTTCTATTCTTTCTCACTGATACACCATTTTGTTGGAGTGTAAAAGTAGTAGTGAGCTCTCTTCAAATTCCACTAGATTCAAAAAAATCTTTAAAGACTTTTGAGCAGTACTTGTCACCACGATAAATTCGAAGAGTCTTTGTGGCCTTTCCAGTTTCCTTTTCTACCTGACCCTTGAAGCTTTTAAATACTCCAAAAGCTTCTGATTTTTCTTGCCAAGAATATACAATATTTTTTCGAGAATAATCATTTGTAAAGGTAATGAAATACTCTTTACCTCTATTAGAAATTGGTTTAATTGGGCCGTATTTATCAGAATGCACCAGCTCCAAAAGATACTTCGCCCTCCACGACTACCCTTTTTGAAACTGAGATCGATGGTTTTTGCCAACAACATATTCTTCACAAACTCAAGAAGGGATGAGAATTTCAGGAAGACCTATCACCATATTTGTTAGTTGGAGAGTTTTTAATCCACCAAAACCCAAGTGACACATCTAAAATGTCATAAACATGAAGAATCTTTTACTTCTTCTTTTAAACAAGATTGAATAATCTCAACATTCAAGGGAAATAACCTTTTTGAATTCATTTTCGCAATAGATATAGCTCCTGTAGTAGGAATATAAATCTCACAAATAACTTTTCCAATGAGAATAATTTTTTTTTCTTGCAACTGTCCTACACTGAATAAGTTACTTTTTAAAGCACGAACATAAAGCACATTTGATATTATTTTTCAAAATCATTCTTTGTTTTAATTTTAATATCACCTTTTACCATTGCAACCACAATAGAACAATAACCAACACTAACTTTAGAACGAAAGGCTTCATTTAAATAAGAAAAACAATATTTTCTCTCAATCGTGTGATTACTCCAGCCTATGTCCAGTTACCAAACATCTAGCACAGGTTCATCTTCTGTTCATGCATCAATAAGGAGTTGTGCAAGTTGTCAAGAGACAAATCATCTATATGTTTTGACTACTCAATGGAGCAAACAACATAATCTTACTTCGGCATCAAAAAGCATAGTATATCCTCAATAACTGTGACATTATTCATCTTCTCACCATGTAACCACATTTTTTTGTTGATCTGCTTTGTTCTAGCGCAGTAACTCATTACAAACTCACCTTCCTTTATCTGCAAAGTCTCAGAATCCCTTGCCAAGGCTTTAAGTTGTGAACGCTTCACTCTATCAGTGCTTTGATATTTTTCATCATGGAATTCCAATTATCCTTTCATTTTGAATTAGAGCCATGTTGGCAGTATATGTACTTAGTATGAGCGGCTAAGTATATATACTATCTAAGGCATGACCAGATTATTTTAATATAGTATTCCAATAATTTTCGACATGTTGTTTGTATACACTTGTTTATTATACTACTTTTCATGTTCCTTTATACCGTTTCTATACTTGGTGTGAGGTATTCGTTCTTTTCTATGAGTATGAGGTAACCGATTAATATCCGGTTCGTACGTTGCTCAGCCGTATTTGTAAGGTCATTGTAGCCAGGAGGGCGTTTTGACCTGTTGATGGTGGTGCCATAGCTAAGATGACTCTAGGAATAAAATTGTTGTAAAACCAAGGGAACCTCCCTTAGAAACTATATTTGAATATTCGATATGTATTTTAAAATCCCTTATATACTTGCTAGCATGTTGATTATTGTTGTTATACTTGTTGGAATACATTTTGTTCTGTAAGTCCGTTAGACAGTATTTCAAAAATCTGTTTTGGCATCTTTAGGCCTCTTGGACTTGGATTTCTTTCTCTTAGGTCTGATAGAGTCATCTCGTCTTCGAGATTTCTTCCGATGAGATTTCTTTTCACTTTTATCCTTTTTTACTTTATCAGAGGGAGTGATAAAGACAAAGTGTCTATAAAAGCTTCCAAGTTCTCTCCTGGAAGATGAATGTTCCTTCTTAAGCTGATGGTTAAGTTTGATATCCGTGCAGAATGCAAGCCCTACGATGTTGATGGTGCTTACCAAATCACCATAAGTCAGATTTCCGTAAGGAATACGCCCTTCATTGCGGTCTTGAATCTTAGACCTTACTTTATCAGCAAAAAGGGGAGGCAAACCGCTGATGAAGCATTCTTTCCAAAAATCCAAATGACAATCTGGACAAATCATAAGTTTGCTGAGAAAAGCATGCTTGTACTGGATAAACTGTCTAGATTTGGACAGCTGAGATTATTCTGGATTTGAAGACTCCTATCCTTAAATAACTTTGGTTCGCCAATGAAATGCTCATCGATGTGATAAAGGAGAGTAGCACAGGCATCTTCCCTAGTAACTTGAGAAGTAGACTGAGTGTTCCCTTTAGTTTTAACAACTGTCTCCACTGTTGTGGCATTGATGATGAGCTGCTTGACCTCATCGTTGCAATAGTTGTTTCACCAATGTTTTAACATACTGGTGAAACCTGCGGCAATCATAGTAGCGGCTTTTTTATCTGCAGAACCTCTCATTTTATATGCAGTAATGGCGACTCCCATTTCATGGAGCTTGTTATAAATTTGATTCTCTTCAAGACCATCCATGTTCCATTCTGTTATGCTTCCTCCTTTATGAGAAGAAATAGATAAGAATGCATTTTCCTCATACTACAAGTCTGGGAAAGAGGGTTTGTTATGATAATTTTTCATGTTGTGAAAACGACCATTGGATAGCTTTTGAAGTAGGATGGATTTCTCCTGAAGGGTAGAATCCTTTTTTGAGTTTTTTTCCTCTTTTTTGGAAACATTGAAATTATTAAGTTGTTCATTGATTTTATCAATGATACTTCCGGTGACTTCAAAGGTGTCAGAAAGTTTAGGGAATTTTTCTTTGGAAAATTTGGGGAGTTTGAATCCTAGATTAGGTTCAATGTAATGGTTGGATGAAGTAGAAGCTGGAGTTGGTCTTCTACTATGAGTAGGTTTTTTATCTTCTATTTGTCTAGAGATGACATGAAGAATTTGGTCTGAGTAGTTATTTTGTTCTACTACTCTGTCAATATCTGCAGTAGTGAGTAAAGTGATAGTCTTATCACTTTTTTCTTTAAAATGAGAAGCCTTGATTACTGTTTCTGCAATAGGGATGTTCATTCCTTCAAGAGGAGGAGTAATAGATTCAACAATCTTATTAGAGGTAGTATACCATTTATTAATGATAACTTGTAATGACTAAGTTGAATTTTCAATCCTTCCAGTCATTTGAAACCATTTAAAGAATTTGATTTCACAACCGATTCTTCTCATATCAGCCATCCACCAATCTCTAAAGGATTCTCTTTGAAAAAGGGTAAATGTAGCAACATACCATTTTATCTTTACCTGATTATCTAGATAAGTACATTGCTCATGTAATATATCTGGATTTGGCTTAAAGCCTTTACCTGTTTGAAGCATTCCAAGCCATGCAGGTTTTTCTTCTAGTGGAGATGGTGTGTTGAGGTATCAAGGTAGATTGTGTGTACCAAAAGTGGATGAACTCCAAGAGAGGATCATAGAGAAAGCACATAGCTCTAGATACTCTATCCATCCTGGTTCCACAAATATATATCGTGACTTGAGAGAAATATATTGGTGGAGTAGCATCAAGAGGTGTATTGCAGAGTTTGTTGCTAAGTGCCTGAATTGGCATCAACTCAAGGTAGAGCACCAAAGGCCCGGTGGTAGGGCTCAGAACATAGATCTTCTGGAATAGAAGTGGGAGATGACCAATATGGATTTCAATACTGGTTTGTCGCGGTCTCGCAGGAAGCATGACTCTATTTGGGTGATTGTAGATCGGATGACTAAATCAACCCATTTCCTGCTGTAAAGACCACATATACAACATAGGATTATGTCAGGTTATATATTCAAGAGATAGTCCGACTTCATGGAGTTCTTGTGTTTATCATTTCAGATAGAGAGGTGCAATTCACTGTGTAGTTTTGGAAGTTTTACATGAAAGGTTTGGGTTCGAAGATGAACCTTAGTACTATTTTTCATCCTCAGATTGATGGTCAAGCAGAACGTACGATCCAAACCTTAGAGGATATGACAAGGGCTTGTGTGATCTACTTCAAGGGTAATTGGGATGATTATTTACCTCTCATTGAATTTTCTTACAACAATAGTTATCACTCAAGAATCCAAATGGCTCCCTATGAGGCTCTCTATGGGAGAATATGTAGATCTCCTATTGGATGGTTTGAGGCTGGTGAGGTTGGGTTGATAGGACGAGACTTGGTTCATCAAGCTATGGAGAAGGTGAAGACTATTCGAGAAAGGTTAAAAACAGCCCTAGTCGTCAGAAATTCTATACAGATGTTAGGAGAAAAGACTTGGAGTTTGAGGTGGATGATTTGGTTTACTTGAAGGTTTCACCCATGAAGGGTGTTATGAGATTTGGTAAGAAGGGAAAACTCAGTCCCTGGTATATTGGTCCTTACAGGATATCTAATATGATTGGTGTAACACCCCAATTTTTTTTGAGCTAAGACTCGAACCATCCTTCATTGTGAGTAAAATTTGACCAAGAAATTTAAAAAAATTTAAGCATTAAGGTCAGGTCAGTGAGTTCCAAAAAGAACTAAATTGGAAATAGCAAAATCTGAAATTTTGCAAGTTATGAAATTTGGGTCAACTTCAAACTATCATTAGAATGATTTAGGTAGGATACAAGATACCTAATGAAATTTCATTAAAATATCTTTTCAACGCCTGTGAGTTTGCTAAGTTTCAAGGTCAGATGAGTAAGATATGCCTTTTTGAAGTCAGTCTGTCAAGTTAAGGAGAGTTACCCGAAAATATTGAGAGGTATTTTGGTCTTTTTCTTGCCCAATCAGATTGAATTCATTTTTAGTAAGGTTTTAAGGGTCTAATACTATTAGGTTCAGTTTTATAATCCTAGTATACGCCTATGGTTTTAGTTATGAGTTCAAGAAGAGAAAAGCAGAGAAAAGAGGGGAAAAGAGGAAAGGATCAAGGTGTTTGTCGAGGTTCTTGAGTTTTGTTGTGCATTTTCGCCATAAGTTTGATCCCTAAGAGGTATGTAAGATTCCATAGTGTTGGGTTCGTTCACCACATGCCAACCATGAGTTTCTTTTGCGAATCTATCCATAAATATTGAGCAATTTAATTTCTTGATGAGTTCTTGATAAGTGTTTTTGAGGTTTCTATATCGATTAAGTTTTGATGTAAAATTCTAATTGGGTCAACTTCAAACCACCATATCTCTTAGAATATAAAGAGTTATGTGCGCCATAACCTCTATTTGAATCTACTTTCCAACACCACCAACTTCATGTCCATCTAATTTCTGAGTAAAACATTATGACTATTTTAGTAACCTATACTTACGAATTAGGCGACGGGAAAACATTAAAAGGGTTGTTTTTGTTTTTTTACCACCAAGAAAACCCTAAGCGAATTTCTTGACAAATAAAAGGCTCAAAACAATCAAATTTTCATCTTTTAATCCATCATTCTCTTCTCTCTCAAACCCTAGGGCAAAACCCTAAGGAAAATCAAAGTAGAAAACTACATTCAAGATTCTTTCAATCTTTTTTCAAGATCCTTCTTCAAGGTAAGTCTTTCTCCAAGAATTCCATTTTTTTCAACTCAGATTCCTCCACACATTTATGAATCACTAATGAAAATCTTAAATCTTGGCCATAGATTTTTCAATAAACTAATTCAAGAATCTCAAGAAAGGCTTTCTTGATTGTTTACCTTCGAGCTAGGGTTTCAAGGCTTCTAATCAAGTTCTTCTTCAAGATTCTTCAAGAACCTTTTTTTTCAAGTATATAAGGCTACCATAGTGTTGGACTAGTTTGTCCTCCCGCCCTACATCTACTTTCAAATCATTAAAAGAGAAGTCTAGGATTCTACCCCTAGATTTGAGTATTTTTGAGCTATGTTGATTTGAGTTCTTAATCAGTTTGGGATTATATTCCTAATCATGGGGATACTACATGTTACCCATAATGGTCTTTGAGTTGAGTAGACATGAACCCTATGAGTCGAGCAGTCTTGAGATAAGAGGTATCATTGAGTCCTTGAGTTGAGTAGTTCATGCCCATAATTCCGCATGAACCCTCCGAGTGGAGCATTCTTGAGATAAGTTGTATCATTGACTCCTTGAGTTCTGGAGTTGTTCAATTCCAAGTGTTTAGTTCTATGCATGGTTATTGAAAACCTTGAATTGAGTTGTTCACATCTATAATTCAGCATGAACCCTATTTAAGAGGTCTATTTACAAATTGATTTAAAACTTGTTTTAAAGACTTGAGCACTGAGTTGAGGAAGAGTAGAGCTGAGTTCATTTTCTTTAAAATTATATATGGGAACTAAGTATTTCCAAGAATAAATGTTTTTACATTTAAGATGAGAGGAAACTGAGATTTCCAAAAGTGTTTTGAGAATTTTGAGTACCATCTCTTTTAAGAGAATTATTTTTGAGTAATAATCTCAAAACACAAAAATAGTTATGTTTTGAAACATATGAGCTACTATATTTTGTGAGTAGTATTGAACACCGATAAGGGGGAGAGTTCATATAACTCACAGTCCCCATAAACCATTTAGCCAACGTGGGTAGATAGGGTCATACTTTTTAGATAATTCCTTAATGCCATTTAGCATACACTAGTGGATCTACTTAGTGAGTAAGTCTTATAGCCTGGCAAAGAATAGGATAGTTCTGGCATCATGGGTGAGACGTTGTATCATCACATAGCTCATAGTGATGGTTGTCGGTTAGAGAAACTCCCACAGATATATTTTGTTGTCACACCCCAAACTCAAGGGGAGCAACTGGATCCTAATGCCAAACCTCAGGCCCGAGCCGACCCTGCTGAACCATTTGCTACTAGCGCATGGCAGCCACACGCAATCAAGAAATCAAACAAGTATATCTCGGCATAAAACTAATCCATCGGCCGACAAGGCCCCTGCCAATTGATCAATAAAAGAAACAGCTAATCCCAGGAGATCATATAAATAAATAGCCAACTAGCACAGAAGTCCTGATTGGACCGTCGAGGCCACCATGATATCTATACCAAAACTAAAAGCAGGTATATATCAATTCAATACATCAAACAGCTCACAAGCTTCAGCAAACCAACCACATAGTCTAGTATGGCCATAACGTAGTTATACACCCCACACACTAGTCTGCAAGCCTCTAAGAGTAGTAAAGATTAGCAGGACAGGGCCCCAGACTACCCATAAAGATATATACAACAAAAGGTAACAAACCTACCAACTCCGGCAGCTCCGGAGGAAAGAGGCTAGCCAACCGGATAAAATTCAATCCTGCTGCTGAGGAGGTCTACTCAGTCATCTGTCAGGACCTGCATGCATGAATGCAGTGCCCCCAGGCAATGGGGCGTCAGTACAAAATAATGTACAGAGTATGAAAGGCAATAGTCTATGATGAGGTATCCTGATATACTGGAATAATCTAATAAATAAATCAAGGATAAGATAAGTGTACTGGCCTGCTCCTAAATCTAAACTTATCAAAAATAATGAAACAACAACCTAACCAAACCCCCATAAGCTCGGCAGGTACAAACAGCACACAAGACCACCTACTCAGGCCCCCATAAGCCCGAAAGGTGAAAATCAGCCTATATATCCCTACCAGTAGTCCCCTAGCCCCGTAGGTAATCACATAGCCCTCTTAGGCATTAATATAGCCCCGTAGGCAACACATAGCTCTCTTAGGCATCAACGTAGCTTATAGATAATTCATAGCCCCCTTAGGCAATAACATGGCCCTGTAGGAAGCACATAGCCTTGTTAGGCATCAATATAGCCCTGTAGGCAACTCATAGCCCTTCTAGGCAACTCATAGCCCTTCTAGGCACAATATAGTCCTATTAGACAGCATCATAGCCTCCATAGGCAGTTCATAGCTCAACAGTTAACCACAATAGCCCCAAAGGCAACAACAAACAATTAACTAGGCTGAAGGCAAGCAATTTAGCTATAAACAATATATATATGAATAATCTCCAAGTCGTTCTTAACTTAGGGTCTTTCTTAACAGATCGTGAGTCCCTAAAATGAGGGG
>JAJOOH010032739.1:0-24429 GCA_029582605.1 Solanum gracilifrons
ACACTCAGCTCGAGAGACTGAGTGGGGTAAGGCGTAGGCTGGTCTTCATGCGGCAAGTGGGTGTCTTAGAGGGACCAATTTGAAACGGGGTAAGTTGCTCGAAAGAGAATTTGTTCCCACATAAAGGTTAGCCTAGTCACTATTACTCAATAAATTTTCTATCGCAAGAATGTACCCAATAATGTAGCTTAACCCGTAATCCCGTCACATCCCAAGGATCCCCTCTCATTACTTAGAAACCCTTGTTTGTTTTGCTGATTTTACCTTACTTGTGACAAAATCCCCCATTGTTAATTGACACTCTTGTGTCCTCTTTTTAATTTACAATTCTTTTACTAATTAATGTCTTTAGCTACGACTAGTTCGAACTAAATTTTATTCTATAAATTCTCAAAACCACTCTCTTGGGACAATCCCAACCCTTGGTTGGGTTACTAAACTATTGCACGATCGTAGACACTTGCATCAAAAGTTGTGTGTCTTGATTACGCAAACATCACTAGCATAACATGATAAAAGCGTAACATCAGGATTAGTAAACATACTTCATATGCCATAATCATAAGAGATACTTCGTGAAACATAAACTATAAGCATAAGATACAATAACATAGTCATAGGCATAATCTTCAACATAGGCATAATAAAAGCATTTGTCAACCCTTAGTCCATCATATCATAAGAGGAACACCTTATAAGTAGCTTCAAGTCATACTTGTGCAATGCATGGACAAGACCCCATAATCTCATCCATAATAAGTACCACCTTAGGCCTTCATACATACTTACCATTTTTGCCCTCATCCTTAGCTTATTTCTTATAGACAAGGGAATCTTCACCTTTAGTCAAACACATCATGGAGGGCAACTATAGCACAATCCAATCTCAACATACATCATATAAATGAACACTTCATAAGTAACCTCAAGTCATACTTACGCAATGTATGGATAAGACCCCATAATCCCACCCATGCTAAGTACCACTTTAGGTCATCATAATCATACTTCTTGGTTGGGAGCTAATCCCTCTTTTAAAACATTGGAACACTAGCAAATACTTCTTTAAGCACATATTAGTTCCTTTTCTTTAATTTTGAACAAATATGAGATACCTCTTCAAGCATGTCTTAGTTCATTATTAGCTTGAACACTATGAGATACTTCATTAAGCAAGTCTTAGTTCGCTGATGCTTTTGAACACTAGGAGATACTTCTTTAAGCATGTCTTAGTTTATTGGATACGAAGATTGCTACTAGAAACCCGAACTCCACTAGGTGAAGGCTTCCATCTCATGAGACCTACTTTAGAAAAACCCGGACTCTACTATGTGAGTGTTCCCCTTTACTTTGGAAGCTCGGACTCAACTAGGTATGTGCCACCTTTATCTTGGATGCCCGGACTCAGCTAGGTGTGACCCTCCATCTCATTGTCAATATCCATTTGGGCCAAGCATACAACCCTTAGGCTAGTTATTAAGCCTTACTTAACTCATAACTCATGGAGGGATGTCTTTCACAACCAATCCATGTTCAAGTGATTCTATAACTTTATGTAGTCAAACATTCATAAGGTAGATAAGGTGGATAAAGTCCTTCCACAACAATGATATCTACTAGTTTACCATTCCCATATAGGCTTCACTCTTAAAGCCATTACAAGCATAATTCAATATATTAGCTTTACTTTCAAAGCCCTAGAATTCTACATTCATGACTACTAGCCTTACTCTCAAAGATTTATAATTCTATATTCATGACTACAGGCGTTACTCTCAAAGTTTTACCTCTTACAATCATCGTACATATCTAAATCACAAGACATTCTAGTCACAAGCTTCATTTTTAAGCAAATCTAACCATATCTCATCATAAAGATTCAGTCCCAAGCATTAGTAGTCATGATCCATCATATATACATTATGATAATTCAATTCATTTCTACATGCCTCTATTATTGAACAATTACTATACATGTCATCAACCCTAGAAGATTATCTCTAAATCCGCAATTTTCTTCTTCAAGGCATAAACCCACATTACTTCAATTTCATCAATTACACTAGGGTTAGGCATTGAAAACATGTAATTTCATCATAATAACATGATTCACTACTAATTCAATCATAAACAATGAATATCCACTCAATTGGATTCATAATCAACTTAACCCACAATATTGGAAAGAACCCTAACTTGGATTGGAGATTTCATCTTCACACCTGGGGAATTTCTAGGTGACTCCATGGATGGAAAAATGCACGGATGCATAATCTATCATACCTTTATTATAAAGCCTTAAAAGCTTGCAACAATGGAGTCTTGACATGACCTAGATTTATTCTCTTTTTTTTCTATGCACTTTCTAGAAAGAAAATTTCTTGGAGGGAATTAGGTTCTTTTTGGTGAGTTGAATTAATGACTAGGATCAATTAATTTAGGGGTCTAAAATATTTATATGGGTGGTCTAAGTAAGGTTAAAATGATACCACTTAACCCCTACTTAATTCAGGAAAGTTCCATAATACCCCCACTTAACCATCTCAAAATGATCACTGCCTCACCCATGAGACCACACTGACATGCCCTGAGTGGACCCACGGGGCATGCAGGTCATCTGTGGGTGGTGGTGTTCAACTCATATTTTGGGAGCCTGACCCACGACACCTCACCCACGGGGCATGGAATGCTCTTGTAAGTGGACTGTTTTGAGGTAGATTTTTGGGTCCTCCTCAAGGACCCTTGGTTGGTCCTCGGGAAGTTGTACCTTGACATTCTAATGGGGAACCTTTAATTCTAAGTACGGGGAGTTATATCTATGACTCTTAACCCTTACATCAAGCTCTAGTTAGCCAACTAGTGTTCGGAGTGTTACACGTTCCAATTCACCCATTTAGTCCCTAAGGTTTCTTCATATCTCCAATTAGATTTCCTAAGATTTGATAAAATTTTCACTCAATTATTCATGGTTTCTATTTATATGGATTCAATTTCTTTATTATGATATTTGTTTGATTATTTTGATTTAATTATATACTTTTCAACCAATTCCAAGTGAACTCATATATGGATCTATGAATTTTGACTATGAACCCTAATTTACATGAATTTATGAAGAAGCTTGAATCTATGAATGTGTTTTATCAAATCATTCTTGCTTTTATGAAAGCAATGTTTATGAATCATGTAAGTTCATAGATGAAACTATCTATATATTCTAGAAAGCTTGGCCACATGACATGAATGACATCTAGATTTTCCCTCAATGCTTTTTTGGCTATTTGCCTAGATTAGGTCTTTATTAGTATGGTAACCCTATATAACATCAAAGATTATAGATCAGGCTTTCAAAACTATTTCCATTAGTAGTAAGACATTTCTAGCATGAAGTGAATGAATATGGGGTTTAAGTAGCTAATTTGAAAAGATCATGGATGGTGACAGGTTTTCTCATGCACGATCAAAGGAGCTATCATATGCTAAGACAAGCTCTAAATACCCATGCCCCATAATGATAAGACAAGTGTGGATTACCCATGTCCTAAGATGAGATTTATGATAAGACAAGTGTGGATTACCCATAATGATAAGACAAGTGTGGATTACCCCATAATAATTATTCCATGGGATTTATGCTTGCAGTGAGTGGAGTAGTTGCGAATACCTATGTCCCATAAACTATGTTCCATAATAGGAATATATGGAAATTATATAGTGGATCCATATAAGCTAGAAGTTTATGGTCCTTAACTTGCCAAGTAGGACACCCTTTTTTGGTGTATGGCGGTCAGTGGATTCCGTGTTATAGCTCGAATGGTCTATATTTCGGTTAATGGTAAACTTCCCACAAAATTAACTAAGTCAATTACTAATGATTTATTAACCTTCCCTTTTGATTTAAATATATATTGACCATGTTCATGATTTATGAATCTTCTTAAATAATTTTACTATGTTTTAGCATAGTCGTGTACTCCATGTTTTCAATTATGTCCTTTTATGATCACGTCTCATGTTTATTGCATTCCCCTCATACTAAGTAGATTCCATGTACTAATGCATACTTGTGCCTACGTTGTTTCACTGATGTAGGGCTTAACGACTCTTCTCCTTCAATTCGTCGCTAGTGGAATGTATTAGAGATATGAAGACTTGGTAGTCCTCACACTTTGAGGACAATATCAGTTTTATAGATTTATGTTGTTTCAGTTTCAAACTTTGTATGTGATATATGTTTTATGTCTCAATCAATTTCCTTATGAAGTTCTAGATGGCTTCGAGACTTATGTTAGACTTTTACTATTTTATGTTAAACTCTCTATGGTATAAAACTGTCTTCTGAACTCTTTAAATTCTATTACCTTGTATGATTTATGCTAAGTGGCTTGAGGAGGGCCTCTCAGCGTTCTATACGCCATGTTACGACTAGGGTGTACTTTGGATTGTAAAAAACTTGGTATTAAGAGCATAATGTTTACAAAGGCCCGAGGATGTCTCATAAGCCACGTCGAGTAGAGTCTTATTCATGAGTATGCACCACACAACATTTATGAAAGATGGGCTATTTGATGTTGAGGAAATTTAAATTCTTTCACTACTCTAAAGTCATGCCATAGAGTTTACCTCTATGAAGGTCCTCCTATCCTAACCCATATTTATGCTTTTCATAATATGCCTCAACGATGGAATCCCTTGAGAAGTAATAGGAATTGTCATGAAAATGCGGAACCCGAAGTCCCAAGTGTCGTTCGACACTTTGGCCGAGCAAGTAACCAATGATTAGGTTCGAGTTGCATTTCATCTATTTGATAAAGCTATGGCAGCACATGAAAATAGAGAGGTCGTGGCTGCTGTGAAACCAAGGGTTGATACGGCAGAAACAAGGGTGAGGAACTTTACTAGAGTGAATCCTTTAGAATTTCATCAGTCTAAAATTGAGGAAGATCATAATAATTTCATTGATGAGGTATATACGATAGTGGAAAAGGCGGAATTTGCCTCTTACTAACTGAAGGGTGTTGCTAAAGTTTTGTTTAACTAATTGAAGGAAGAGAGGAAAATAGATGCGGGTCCTAGTGATTGGGAGAAATTTCAGGTTGCTTTTCTTGATAGGTTCTTCCTCCTTGAGTTGAGGGAGAAAAAAGTACTTGAGTTTATTAACCTCTGTCAAGGGAAAATAAGTGTGAATGAATATACTTCGAAATTCACGTAATTGTCCAAATACGCTTCAATTATTGGTGCCGATCCAAGGGCAATGTTGAATAAATTTGTGTTGGGTGCTTCCAACTTAGTGGTCAAAGAATTCCTAAGCGCCATGCTTTTTAAACAGATGAATATCTCCTATTTTATGGTTCATGCGCAACAAATAGAAGAGAAAAAGCTTATGAAGAATACTAGGGATTTAAAGAAGGCAAGAAGGAATAATGATGATTTCTCACATCTCATAAAGGTAATAATTCTAGTAAGGAAATGGTATCCTAGTTTCAAAACATTGGAAAAAGCCATAGAGGTTAGTGTCTAACTGGTAAAAATGCATGTTTTGATTGTTGAAAAATAGATCATAAGGTAAGGGATTGTGCTTTGGTTACTAGGGATGAGAGAGATAATCGCTGACAGGATCAACTTTACCCTTCCTCATGCTCTAGTGGTTGTCAGAAATAGAATAGGTTTTATGCTCTTCAGACTTGAGAAGATCATGAAGGTTCCCCAGATATGGTAATTTCTAAATTATGGTCTTTTATCTTGTGGTTGTGCATTGTTTTATGCTGGATGTTTTTTTGGCTATGGTATGACTCCATGTATGGTTAATATGTTTAAGGTAGACCTTGAAATCCCTGTTAAAACTTCTTATGTGTTTACTTGTATCAATGGTTCCATCTCCAAATCAAATCATGCTCATCACAACATCGTTAGGCACATTATGCAATTTCTCTTACAAGCACATTTAGGCATGTTCAACAATTCAACTCATGGAGCATATAGACAACTCATATTAAATGTACTTCAACATGAGGAATACAATCTATAAAAACCCATTTTCTCATTTAAACATATATCCATCAGGAACATGCATACCATAAGGAGACAATGGAAACACATAATCACACATGAACCAAGCTAAAAGGGAACTCTTGGTCTCAAGCTTGAATATGAATAGAAGGAAAGAGATAAGGATATCAGAACTCTCAACAACCTTACTATTCAATCATACCATCTCTCCCTTGGGAGTAAACCCATACTAAGGCTAATATGAAAACAACATAGGCACCTTAACAAGACATTCACAACTATAAGGAACCATCAACAGACCGGTGCGTTCATCCGGAAGAGCTCCTTGGTCAATTTTAGTAGCATCATTTATTAAGATTATTACTAAGACACCACTCCCCAACATTTTTCATGGATGGAACTTCTTTACCATTCTATTTCTTAACTTGCCTGTCTAAGATCCCGACCGATACTTCTAAACTAGGAAGGTCCACATTAAGCAACTCTTGCTCACAAACAAACTTGCCAACACCACTTAAGGTCTTATATGAGTCTACCAACCCAGGTCTAAACTTCTCAACTCACTACACCTCTTAAGGTGATAATTTGAAGCAAACCTAACTCATGAATATTAACGCACCCAACGACCTTGCTATCTAACCGCATTATCTCGCCCTTGGGAGTAAGCCTATACAAACTCTTTACAACATCACTTCTTCAATTCTAAGGTTGAAGCAAGTCCTCACTAAACCTTCAAACTCATCACACAAGATGATTCTAAACCGAGGTGAATTACACTTCTACCCTTCTTGGAGGAGTGTACTCACTTCACATATCTAGGTATTTCCAACACACCTTATTCATCCAAGTTTTTAACAAAACATACAACCCTAAAGCAACCCTTATATACCAAAAGTCATCATCTAATCCTATCATACAAAGACTCATTTAATCACATAGCCACAATTGGCATAACTACTAACCTTTTTCTCCCTCAATCCTAGTAGCATGAGCCCTTCAAGTGGTCATACCCTAAAGACCATCAAATAAAGAATAAGAGAGAGAACTTGTAGAGTTAAACTCTATGGAACGACTTGAAGAATGAAGAAGTGATATTTTCCTAACAACCAATAGCCTCCTATTCATAAATGTGGCACAATTCACATTTATGAACAAGACTCTACTAGATATGGTTTGAGACATCCTAAAACCATCCCAAAATCTTGTGCTCTAATACCATGTTTGTCACTATCCAAGTCTACCCCCAAGATGCAAAACGGCATACAAGACTCCAAAATGTCTCATACAAGCCTCATAGCATTTTGAACATAAGAGCATAGGAAAATAGAGCGGAATTTAAAACTTTTCTTTTACAATCGAAGTCATTTTTAATAAAAAGCAAGAGAAAGTCTTTCTAAACTTTTTCTCAAACTATCTACATTACTTTGAATAAAACTTTGGGACTAAGCCCATACAAAAGCTCTAAACATAAAGTAAAAGACACAAAAGGGAAAATGTCGGTTCGTCCTCAAAACTATGAGGACTCACAAAATCTTCATCTCCTTGCTCCTTAGAAACCTATTCTTCAAGTGTAGAACATCAAATCTTCAAAACCTACACTTTCGTAAAAATGAAGAAATATGGGTTAGCTCATTTAATGTACTAAGTATGATAGCCATGCAAAATCCATGCTTAAAAAAGACATTTTTATTTGAAGATCATGCTTTTATGCCATTGAAGAAAACTTCATGAACATGAGTATAAGAGGCATAATATACAAACATAACCAACATACAAGTCATTTCATCACATTAGAACATAATCAACATATAAGTCATTTCATCACATTAAAGCCTTCACCTTAAGTAACCCCAAGCTATACTTTGTGCAATGTATGAATAGTGTCCCATACCACCATCCACACTAATTACCACATTAAGGCCGCCAAAAGTGAACTTACCATTCCTCCTTTCATCCTTAAACAATACTAATGCATAAGGAACATAAGCATTTCATAAGTCATGACAAGGAACTAACTAATATTACAATCCAAGTAAAGCATGCATCATCATCATATAAGTCAACATTCTTCATTAGCTTCATTAAGAGAACATTCATTAATTAGTCATTAAGACATTAGAGAATTCACTAAAACCTTCTCAAATCCTACTCGTACCTCAATACCCTTGCTTGACACGATATGACCAAGAATAGCTACAAACTTTAACCAAAACTCACATTTACTAAACTTCACATATAATTGATGTTCCTTAAGGACTTACAATACAATCCTCAAATGGTCCATATGTTCACCCTCACTTCTTGAATAGATCAAAATATCGTTGATAAACTCAATCACAAATGTATCAAGGTAGTGCCTAAACACTCTATTCACTAGATCCATAAATTCCGCCGGGGGATTTGTTAGGCCAAATGACATCACAAGGAATTCATAGTGCCCATACCTTGTTTGGAAAGCCGTCTTGGGTATATCATCCCCTTCCCCCTAAGTTGGTGATAGCCCGAACGAAGGTCAATTTTTGAAAAGTAACTAGCCCCTTGGAGTAGATCAAACAAGTCATCAATTCTCGGAAGGAGATATTTATTCTTTATGGTAACTTTGTTCAATTGGCGGTAGTCGATGGACATTCTAAGAGACACATCTTTCTTTTTAACAAACAACACCGAGCACCCATGGAGAGATACTCGAACGAATAAAGCTCTTACTAGCAAATCCTTCAATTGCTATTTCAACTCTTTCAGCTCGGCCGGAGCAATTCCATAAGAAGGAATGGAGATAGGTTGCGTATCCGGAAAAAATATCAATGCCAAAATCTATTTCCCGCTCATGAGGAATGTTTGGCAAGTCATTGGGAAATATTTCCGGAAATTCATTCAACATGGGACCAACTCTAAAGAAGGGGTTTCAGAGTCAACATCCCTTACCCTAAGAAGATGGTAAATGCACCCTTTTGAGATCATTTTCCTAGCTTTGAGACAAGAAAAAAATTGACCTCTATGGATAGAATTCCCCCCTTTTCACTATAAAATTGGCTCATTTGGAAATTGGAATTTGACAACCCGAGTCTTGCAATCTATAGAGGCATAGAATGCATGAAACCAATCCATACCCAAAATCACATCAAAATCTAACATGTCTAACTTCAATAAATTCACCAAAGTGACTTTATGAGACAAAGAAATGGGACAAATTCTATAAACTTTCTTAGCCACTACAGACTCACCCACCAGCGTAGACACCATAAGAGGCTCCAATAACAGTTCGCGGAGTATTTCAAATTTCATGGCAACAAAAGGTGTCACAAAGGATAAAGTGGCACCAGGGTCTAACAAATTATATGCATCAGTAGAACAGACTTGTAACATACCGTTCACCACATTCGGGGAGCTCTCTTGGTCTTCTCGGGATCAAAGAGCATAATAACGGTTTTGCTTTTGAGCATTGGAGTTTAAACTGCTTGGAGGAGTTTGCTTATCTACTCTTCCCTTGGCTGTAAGTTTTGGGCAATTCTTCAATTGGTGGCCCCTCTTACCGCAATAACAACAAATACCCAAACCGGCTAAACATTTCCCATCATGTTTCTTACCACATTTTGCATAAGTAGGCTTCAAAATACGAGTTACCTTGTCATACTCTCCTTGAGGCTTAGGGTTAGGCACCCTATCCTTATTTAACATTGGGGAAGCACTAGAGGAACCTTGGTTGGAACATCTTGGTTTGAACCTTTTTCGACCTTTCCCATCAGACTTAGCATTGGAAAAGTTCCCATCATCTTTCCTAGCCCTCTTAACCTCCCTATTCATTTTCTTGAGCTTTTGTTGCTTAATTTATTCGGCATGGACCATACGACTTGAAATATTCATACTTGGGATAAATCATTGCCGAACGACATTCATTGACTACTAATTCGAACACTCCCATCACAAACGTATTCATTCTAGCCCTTGAGTCTGCCACCATGGTTGAAGCATACTTGGATAGTTGGGTGAACTTGAGAGAATTCTCTTTCACTCTTATCCCCCTTTGTAAAAGGTTTATGAACTAATGCATTTTTCCTTCCCTCAACTCTAGGGGAAAGAACCTGTCAAGAAATGCTTCATTGAACACCTCCCAATCTTTGGGACCCACTCCTATTAGCCTCTCACCCTTCCATTATTCATACCAATTTTGAGCTACATCCTTTAGTTGGTAGGCCACTAGCTCTACCTTCTCTTCCAAAGACACCTCCATGCAACCAAGTATCATGCAAACCTCATAAATGAACCTTTGGGGATCCTCTTCCACCTTGGAACCAAGAAACTCAAAGCGATTCATCCTAGAAAAATCCCTCAATCTCGAAGCCATAGAATTCATATTTGTGTTCACTCTTCGCCCAACATCCCTATTGGCTTGAGCTGTTATAGCTTGGGCTTGAGTTGTCACGTCTTGAGCTTGAACCGTCATAACTTGGGTCAATGTTAGCAAAGACGACCTAATCTCCACATTCGTAATAATCAAAGATTGTTTTGGAGCCTGATTGACTTGAAGAGCTTCCTCATTCACATTGTCACCCTCTCATTTTCCTGCGTTAGCCCTTCGTGTATTCATCTCCTGAAGACACAAGAGAAGGGTTAGGAAAGGGACTTTTATAGAGTTAAACTCTAAGGAACGACTCAATAATAATGAAAGAAGTGAAATTTCCTAAACATGTTGTAGCCTCTCACTCATAAATGTGGCGCGCTTCATAATGTGAACAAAATTCTGCTAGACATGGCTTATGAGACATCATCCTATAATCATTCTAAAATGTTTGCTCTAATATAAAGTTTGTCACGATCCAAGGGTACCCCATAAACCTAAAAAGGCACACAATGCCCCTAAAGGCACCAAGTAAGTCACTTAGCATCATCATCACATAAGTAAAGAACAATTAATAGTAAAAAGACATTTTCACAAGTCTTAAGAAGTTTTCATAATAGCAAAGCCGAAGTCTAGACATAGTCTCATTTAGCCATCTATTACAATCGAAGTCTCAAAAAAATTAGGGTCACAGCCTTTACAATAGCAAATCCAAAATTCTAGTACAATAAAAGAAATGAAACAAATATATAGCACTTGTCCTCGGATATATGAGGACATACCACAAGCTTTGGAGAATAGTCAGTCCAGGCTTTAACTAGAAGGAATCACCTCAAATGTCGAAACATACACTTTGTTGAAAAATGTTGAAGAAATATGGGTTAGTACAAAAATGCACTAACTATGATAGCCATGCACAAAACCATGAAAGTAAAAAGGGACAATTTAGTTGAAGAACATGCATTTTATCAAGTTTCAGAATCATCATGAAAAGTAGAGTAAAAGAATAATTCGTGAGCATATTCAAATTATAAGTCATCACATCATAACAGAAACCCACCATGAATACCCTCAAAGTGTACTTGTGCCATTCATAAGTAAGATACCATAATCCTACCCATGCTAAATAGAACTCCTTGAGAAACCATAGTTAATAATTCATCTTTTAATTACATTGGGAATAAGGCTTAACCAACATAGACCATGTGAGCTTAACATGGAATCTTGTGTCATGCCCCACACCGAAAAGAGGTGTCCTACTTGTCTAAGGTAGAACTAAGTGTATTAGCTTTTAGGTGGATCCAGTAGCTAAATACCTATGAGGGAACATATTTAAGGGATACATAGATTGTTACTAGAATCCCAACCTTACTTATTGGGATAACTTCCATCTCATGAGATTAACTTTAGAAACCCAGCCTTTCTTAATGGGAGAGCCTCTATCTCATAGTCAATATCCACGGGGTGCTAAGCATTACTTCCCACAATTACATGTTTAGTCTTGAATTGCATTTACAAGGATGAAGGAGTGTCTAAACCCTCCATCTAACACAATTCACAAAACAGCTCATAGATTTAATAGGTGAGAATGGACTTTCAACCTTAGAATCATCATATAGTGAGAAGAACTTTGACATCATGATCATTATGTGTTAATGAGAATGAACTTTCAATTAACACAGTAACTAGATTATAATCATGTTCATAAAGCATGCATACATGAAGTCCACAATTTGGCATAATTCCCATGTTTTACCCTTCTTGTATCAAGGATCACGTTCTTGCAATCAAATTAGGATTAATACATTCAACATGGATAATAATATGATCAAAAGAACTAAATTACAACAAATACAATTCCATACAATTGATCTTACTACAATTCACTCACATCACAAAGTCATAAATTGGGGTTATGGGGATTTCATTGATTCATGGGAGATTTTATCATAAAACCAACATAAAACAGCAATTAAATAATAATATATGTTAAATAAATCATTGAAAACGTTTTTAGGAAGAATCCATGACTTGGAGTGAAAACCCTAGAGTTTGTAGAATTGTATAGTTTGAAATTGGAAGTTTAAGTACTCCATAGAAGAAAGAATTCCATGAATCAAACACAACCATACCTTAGGTGAAGATTCCTCCCGAATTTGGGTAGAAAAGATGAGTTCTTGAGCCCTAGACTTCAACTCCTTCCTCTTCTTCAATGGAGGTTTTAGTGAGAGAAATATTGGAGAGGTTTTAATTTGATTTGGGAATTTATGATTTATCATCTTAGATAGGTTATTTTAGGTGGAAAAATACTTATATAGGTCTTTAAAATAAGCTTATAACGAAACCACATAACCATTGAATAAAAAGGAAATTACAAAAAAACCCCTAACCATAACTTCCAAATGGCAGTTTCAGGCATGACCCATGGTTGGTGACCTACAGACCGTAGGTGGACCTACTTGCATCCTATAGGTCCGTAGGTCATGGTCTTGGGCTAAGCAAAAGAGGGGAGGTCCAGCCTTGACCCACGACCCCCACCTACAGGGCGTGGGTCCATCCATGGATCATGGATGCCCTTCGTGGGTAGGCAACCTTTTGACATATTTTTGGGTTGTCTCAAGGTCCTCCTCAAGGACCCTTGGTTTGTCCTTGAGGGGTCATGCCTTGATGTCTACATCCAAAAACACTTATATTAACTACTGGAGGTTATTTTACGACTCTAACCCACTCGTTAAACCCCAATTAAGCTACTAGTTTACACCTTAGGCTCTACCTTAGTTTTACTAATTTTTTGGAATGTTACACATATCCCTTCTCAAAACTTTCAATCTAAGCTCTTTGCTTCCTCTGATCTCTCAAGTATGCAAAAACTTCAATTTGAGGCACATATGATACTGGCCCACAAGATGAATCACCCAGCTCTTGAGCCAGCTTTGTCATAATGTCTTTCATTATCTTCAACTCACTAGCTAATAACTCAGAAGTGCCCAAAACTCGAGGTGTAGGAGAATCATCCTCAACATGTACCGACTATTCATAGTCAACATTCCTCTTCTTTATCTTCATAACCATGCCTTCACCATGCATCTTAAAGGGAAAGATCTATTTTTTGGGTTTCACCCAATGTTACTCGGAAACACCTTTATATCAGCCTATTTGCAAAGCTCTGTGATTAGAGAAGGGAAAACAAGAGATATGCTATTATGAGTCTTGAATTCTCATAACTGATTCATGATCAAATGGCCCATATTCAATGGGATATTATCACACATGTCACTATTTGTGCCCACAATTTCAAAATATTACTAATGTTCCCACTTAGGGAGATACGGCTTCATACAATTAAAATCCATATCCTTGCCTCGGTCATCAAGTCTTAACATAGGATCTTGGCCTTTCTGGAGGTCCATGGGACACTTTTTCTAGAACGAATCTTTGAAGCTAGCTAAGTATCCGACTCGCAATCCTTGTCCATGGAGGCCTTACTATCATTGTCTAGTAGCCCAAAAATTGAATTATTTTCTTCTGGCCTATAATTCAATACATTTCCCCGAATGGTGATGAATCTTTATATCATGTAAGTTTCCATGAGGTTAGCATAAAATTCTCTCACTTATTGCTCATTTGCCTTGCATTGTTCAGCCGAAAATCATATCCAGCTGAAGATTTCTAGCCTTTGATAGATGTTTGGAAGTAGTTCATAATCTTTCTCAAGTGGAATGCCTCTCTCGTGGAGCATCTATTTTTTAATCAAATCCAAGTAATTGTTCTCTTCAGATCCGAGAGAGATAAACTGATGTTGGTCATACTCCACCATAACTTTCTATTCAAAATTAAGTTCTTGTACCATTCTTGGCATTGTAGATATCTTAAAATCACAAAAAGCATAAAAGAGTGATAATTATGTGTTAAACAATGGTATTTCATTGGTAGCATTCAATCAAAAAGGGTGAGGAGTCAATTTCGAATAAAAAAAAGGCATGTTAAAAATTTCACACTGGCGGAAACTGGCCTTAAATCTTGCAAAAGTGAGGCTATGTTCGCTTAGGTGAACATCACAAAAGCCACCAGGATTCCGCTTGTGCGGAAATCACAAAAGTGAAGAGAGATCGCTCAAGCAGACTTAACTTTTGCAATGGTTAGTTTCCTTTCGTGAACAGTTGCCTCCCACAACTTGAAGAACAAACTTTTAATTCAAAAGTTTATATAAAATTTCAACTCCTGACAAAGAAAAGTCAACGACAACCAAACAAGGAATAGAGAAACTCAAACATTCTGATGCAAAAAGCATCAAAAATCATCCTTCAGTTCTCTTAGGCTTTTAATCAAACACATGGTGCCCAATCTATTTTTCATCATTAAATCACAAAATGGGTACTCAAGACTTCCCCAAATACTCGAAATCAACCCACGAACATGCATTTAACAATTATCACACATAATTTAGCCAACAGATTCATAAATTTAACACCCCCTAAGTTAGAGAAGTTACTACATACTGTAACACCTCAGAATTAAGAGGGCTATGAAATGGATCAAGGGGGTTGTCATCGGACCAAAACTGAGGCAGTGCACCATTCATGGAGCCCTTGATAGGTCGTGAAGGGGTACAACGACTTGTAGTAGTGCTAGTGAAGCCTCCCAAAGCCTGGCCAAAAGGGGCTCCCCTCTCATGAGCACTCAGACGTCTAGTGGTATGCCTCATGGATCATGGTAGTTCCCATGAAGGGGGAGACAGAACCCACCCTAAGGCACACCCCTTCTCACAGATCTCCAAACGGGTGGTCGAGAATGGACAAACAACCTATGAAGCTAGTCGTGAGATGGGTCAAGCCATTTGGAAGTCTTCTCAAGCCATTGATCCAAGGGTCAAGACAACCAAGACGGCTCGTGGACCCTGAGATGGCTCATAAATCCCTCAATCTGGGGTTCGCAATATCTGTAAGTCAGCGTCAATTGGGTGTTTTCCTAATTATTATATCTGGATAATATGTCGCTTTACCAATACCTAGAACCCCTATATAAGTGTTTTTAACCCCAAATTTAACCCATTCAAGTCATTCATTATAACTACCATGTAACACCCACAAATCAAGAAACCTAGATAAGAGAGCCAAGTGGGAGGTCACTAGCCCTCCAGAGAGCCAAGGCACCCTTCATGGAGTCCCTCACGGGCCGTGAAGGGCGGCATGACTCGTGGTTGTACTCATGAAGACCTCCAATGGTTAGCCAAGATAAGCTCTCCTCTCACGATCCCTTGGATACCTCATGAATATACAACGCTTGTGGTGGTGCTCGTGAAGGACCACACAGTGTGCTCCTTAAGGCAACCTCCTCCTACGAGCCCCCAAACGGCTTGTGAAGTTCATGGTGGCTCTTGGAGTGGGTCATAAGATGAGGGGATGTTTGGGGAATTTTTTCCAAGCAACTGGTCAAGGACCATTGCTGGCACCACTGCTCGTGTAATCCTTGACGTCTCGTGTGGGCCTCCATCTGGAGGTTCGCGTCAGTTGTAAGTTAAGGGAAGTTGGGTCTTTTTCTAGTTATTTTATCTTTATACTACCTCATTTTTCCCTCACCTAGAACCCTTATATAAGTGATTTGACCTCCAGAACTTATCCATTCAAGTCATTCTCTTATGATTTCCAAAGAAGATCAAGTTCTTCCTCTCCAAAATATTTCTCTTTCTAGAAACTTGATGAAGAAGGGTTCAACCTAGGGTTTCAAGGAAAGTCACAAATTCCACCATTTAAGGCAAGCTTTAGAGATTGAGGTATGATATTTTTCATTCATGGATTCCTTCCATTCATGGTGTTCCTAAATTAAATTTTCTTATTTTCAAACTTAGAAATCTCCTATTGAGTTAGGGTTTTCTTCTATATTATGGTTTCTCTTGATTATTGATTTAATTTATGGAATTATGATCTCTTATGCATGAGTTGATGAAACTCTATTGATTTATGATTATTTCCCATGAACCCATGAAATTCTCATATTTTGCAAATTATGATGACATGATGTGGGTTGTTGATTATGATTGAAGAGTTTATGAAATTAAGCATGTTCTTATGAAATTCATGTAAATGTTTTAAGGATGCTTTGAGAGTAAAGTATAATTGATAATGTTGTTGTTTGTTGCTGAAAGGATTTTCTCATATACACATGAAACCATGTGTCACGACCCGGGGCTAGCCCCTAGATGCGACACGGTGTACAAGACTCCGAAGAGCCTCATACAAGCCTCATAGCATTCATAACATTCAATATATAGAAATAGTGCAGAATTAAAAACTTATTTAAATCCAAACAATCAAACTTCATTTAAAAACACAAGGGAAGTCTGTAGTCTCACATGGCCATCTAAACAATGTCTTGAAAACTAAAATAGGGTCACGTCCCTTTACAATCGGAAAGTCTAACAATAGTCTTTTACATGAAAGGAAAGAAACTTCAAAAGTACTTGTCCTCGATCTATGAGGGCATACTACTTAGCCTTGGAGGAATCTCAATCCAAGCCCTTGATCTAGAGAGAAGCAACTCACTTGCCGGAACCTACACTTGTAGTAAAATAAGAGAAATATGGGTTAGCACACAAAAATGTACTAATTATAATGACCATGCAAAAACATGCTTTACAAGGTACATTTTGGTTGGAAACCATGCATTATGCTACGTTTTAGAAATATCATGTACATTAGTAGAAGAGACATAAAATACATGTACAATCATCATACAAGTCATAACATCACATTTGAACATTCGCCTTAAGTAACCCTAAGCTACACTTGTGCAATGTAAGGATAGCATCCCATACTACTATCCCTATTAAGTGCCACTTTGATGTTACCTGAGATGAACTTACCATTTCATACGTGTCTTCAATCAATACTCCTGCTTAAGGAACACATACATTTCATAAGTCATGACAAGGGAAAATAACTCATAATACAACCCAAGTATAGCACGCATCATCACATTAGACTTTTAAGACTCAACAGTCTTCATTAGTCTCATTACGAGCACTTTCATACATTATTCATGAAGACATTAGAGAACTCACTATGACCCTCTCAAAGCCTACCCGTGCAATGCATGGATGGCTTCCTATACTACCACCCACACTTTATAGAACTTCTCATGAAACCATAATGCACATCTCACATGATGGGAATAAGCATTAATTGACATAGACCATGAGAGCAAGCCATGGAATCTGGTGTCATATAACCCCACACCATAAAAAGGTGTCCTACTTGCCTAAGGTAGAACTAGGAACATTTAGCTTAGGTGGATACACTAGCTAATATCATATGTAGGCACATAGTTATGGTATAGGAAGATGTTCATTGGAACCCTAGCCTAACATTGGGAGAGTTTCCATCTTACTATATTAACTCGGTGCTTAGCCTTCATTTCCATAGAGTAGTTCATTCACATTTCATTATTGTGCTTGAGAGAAATGCTATTAGCTTATCGACCCAAGACACATTATTACACTTCAAAGGAATGCCATAAGCCTATCGAATCATGGTACATTACATGGATAGCTTATTGAATCCTCAAGAAAGGCCACCAACATTGGGTCTACTGATACAAGGTTCATCATTTCACACATGAAAAGGGCCACCAACATTGGGTCTACCAATTCAAGGTATGTCATCACAATAGTTTCTAGACTCATCATGAAGGGCTACCAACATTAGGTCTACCGGTTCAAGACATAGCTTAAAATACTTCATCATTTATTTATGAAAGGGATGTCATAAACCTATTGATTCACATTCATCAAGTCAATACACATTCATCAGTATAAGAAAAGGGTGCCTTAGCCTACCAATATAAGATATACATTACCATGAAGAACCCTTCACATTACATCATCAACATTTATAACTGTCAAATTGAGAAATAGCCTTTCAATAATAACACAATTACGTCCTATACATGATGACATTAACTTCATTAGATTCACATTCACACCCAAGACATCATGATAATACCCAATTCCTCATACTATGTACTTCAAGGCCATGAATCTCAAATCAGCAACGCACCAACAATTTACTACAATTAAGGCATGGATTATGATACAATTCAATAACCCAAAGCAATTTAGACAATTTTTACTCACATGCTTTCATACTCAACAAACCCACTTCATAGAGGCACAATTTAGAAATTTAGAGAATTCATGGGTTGTTAGAGTATTTACGTCATAAATCATCAATTAAACACTAATACAATCATAATTTGTCATTAATAACTATTTAAAATGTTTGAGGAAGGATCCCATGAGTTAGAGTAAAACCCTAGGTTTTGAGAAACTTGAAATCCTTTGAAATTTACTTTTAAATGGACTCTATGGGTGAAAGCGACCCCTAGATGAAGGATCACCATACCTTTCTTGTGATTCCCCAAGAAATTTAAAGAATAAACGCCTTGAATCCACAACCCAAGCTCCCACTTCTTCTTCTTCTTCTTCTTTTTCGGGAACTTCTAGAGAGAGAATTTTTGAAAGGAGGAACTCATTGATTTGATTTAGGGAAATAAGGAGTAAATGACTTGTTTTAAGACTTAAAACTATATATACTAGTAATATAAAACAATTAAAAACAACCCCACATAATAATAAATAAAAGGGAAATTACTCAAAACCCCTTAACGAAGGCAACCTCGTCAGGGACCACGCCCTCTTTGACGGGCCGTGAGGGGCAGCACGGCTAGTGGTGGTGCATGTGGTCCCTTGACCAGTGTGCCTCTCCACCTTCCCATGCCCTCAAAGTCCTAAGGGAAGAACACGAGACCTCCCACGATCAGTAGTCAGGACCATGAGTCATAGTGATGGTCGTGGTCATGGAGGTAGTAGCTTGGCCAAGTTGCCTTACCTCCCGTTGAGCCTAAGTGATCTTCACGACAACTTATATAGACCGTCTAAGGCACCATCGCTTGGTGGTGACTGTGGTCTTTTGGGCAGTAGCTCCCTTAACTTCTTCCAACTCCCACCAAGCTAAGGCAACCCCACAAGCCTTCACATGGCCCGTGGTCATGACCACGAGCCGTCAAGTGGCTCGTGAAGGGAATCCTTTGCTTGGAACCTCACAACGGCACACTGCCATGCCAACCACGGGTGGCACCACGACTTGTGGTGGCTACAACGGGTCGTGAAGACCCTCGTGGTCATGGTAGGAAGTGGGTAAGACTAGTTTTTAGGCAGCCTTGGCCCCTCACCATGGCCTACACCCAAAACCCCTAGCCCTTGCCCTTAACCCTTGACATTACCCCTCAAGTTTAGAGTCTAATTTAACCTATTGATGATTCCACAAATTGGACTCATTAGGGCTATATTCTAATAGATATTGTCCTCAAATGCTTATTTTATCTCAATATCTAATGATAACCCTTATGTTTCAGGTGTTTAAAGTTTTAAAGAAAGCATGGACACTACATCCCAAAAAGGAACGAAAATGCTAAAAAGAACGAAGAAATGAAGGCCTGAGGATCGCTGAGTCCACTTGGCGAGTCACCAAAGAGTCTTACTTTGCCTTCTGTTCCAGTGTGCTGAGCCTTGAAGGAAAGGATCAAGTCAGCGGAAAAAAGGGAGCAGTCGGTGGATCGCCGAGAAGTTCCACGAAGCAGTACCATGTCACCCAATGACCCAGAGCACGACTATGTTGAGGGCTAGTGCAAGATGACGAAGAACTACACCAAAGGGCTAATCACCGAGTTGATCGGCGATTCCGACTAACGACACCGAATGATCCGCTGCAGCACAAATCTGTGAAAACTAAAAATACTAGTTAGAGTTGTAGTTTTAAGTGTGGTACAATTATTATAATTTTCACTTAGAGTCTAACATTAATATAATTTTTAGTCTAGAATATTAGCTTTTCAATATATTTTTCTCTGAGTTTGAGAAGGTTTTGAAGACTTGAAGAAGAAGAGGGTTTCATCTCCAAGGATTTGGACTTGGGTCTCTTGGATTCTTCATTCTTGGCCTGTAACAAGACTTAAATCTTCATACTCATTTGAATGCAAGCTCATTTAGGTATAAATTTCTATCTCTTGATGTGTGGCTAAAAACACCAATTCTTGGGGTGTGATTTAGCAAATAAGGGTTAAGATAATTGTTGGGTCTTGCTTGTTGATAGATTAAATGTAGTATAATAGTGATTTCGTCTAGTGGTTGTGGTTGAATCTAATGGATTTATAGTTGCAAATACAAGTTCACTCATGTATTTTCGGCTTACTCGAGAGAGCAGTCGCGAAACCAAGACCACTAGATTGATGGCCTAAGGAGTGGGTTGACATGAGGCTCAGCCCGAGAGGGTGGTTTTCAATGGCACTGAGCAAATATGGCGTGAAACACAGAGTAGCAACCCCATATCATCCCCAAACAAGTGGACAAGTCGAAGTGTCAAATCGAGAAATAAAAAGCATCTTGGCAAAGAAAGTAAATGCAAACAGAAATGACTGATCTACGAAACTCGATGATGCACTATGGGCATATCGGACTGCTTACAAAACACCTATCGGTATGTCTCCATTTAGTTGGTTTATGGTAAGGCTTGTCATTTGCCCATCGAGTTAGAACACAAAGCATTATCGGCATTGAAAGCCTTAAATTTGGACTGGTCAGAAACTTTAAGGGAGAGAGTAGAGCAGCTGAACGAATTGGATGAATTTAGACTCAGATCATATGAAAGTTCAGCTATATACAAAGAGAAGATGAAGAAATAGCATGATACTCGGATACTCAAGCGGGACTTCAAGGTGGGAGATTGGGTTTTGCTATATAACTCTCGACTTAGACTGTTTGCCAGAAAGCTCAAATTCAAATGGTTTGGACCCTTTAGAGTAACGCGAGTGTTCACCAATGGTGCAATAGAAGTTAAAGATCAGGAAGGACCTCCATTTAAAGTGAATGGTCAACGTGAAATTATATTTTGGGGATTGTCAAGAGATTTCTTTGGTTGAAGTGGTGTATTTGGAAGACGCCTGAAGGCGCTGCTACGTCGTGCCGCGACATTAATTAAGGCGTTGTTTGGGAGGCAACCCAAAACACCTTTAATTACTTCTTATTTCTTGGTAAAATAATGGTGTGTTGTTTGTACAGGTTAAAGTATGAGAAGTGTTCAACAAAGTAAAAAATGACAAGCAATAGATCCAATCAGCGAGTCGCCAAAGGTTTCGGCAAATCCGACCTTGTCCACCATTTGACCCAAGACATTGTCAACATTAGAGTTTGTAAAACTCGACAAGCTTTGGAAAGGATTGGCGAATTGCCGATCATGATGGAAATCGCCGTTTGGACCCTCCGTAAACCAGTGGTCCTGTAAATTTCAGCGAAAGAAGCTGAACAGTTGGTTTTCCGCTGAGTGAGTAGGCGAGCTCAACTAATGTCGCCGAGTGGGAAAAAATTGGATGATTTTTGCAAGCCAAAGGTTTAACAAGTTTCAACTTTGTTCCCTTTCCCTCACTTTTTATCTGTCCAACCTCACACCTACACTCTAGTTTCTATATTTCTTGCGTTTTAAAAGAATTTTAGTTGTTGAATTGTGCTCGGACTTGGATTACATTGCCGCTTAGCATTTCAATCCTCTCATTTGAGATACAAAAGGGTTGTGCATGTCTTTCTGCAAACTCACAATCATCAGACCTTGGTGAAGCTGGCAGTGGTATCCCCCCTGAAGTAACCTCAGTCACTAAGGCCCAAGCTCAGGGTAAAGCATTGGGTACTGATGCCCAGACACATGGAGCGACTGCTTAGAAAGGATCTCCTCTTTACCTCCCTCTCTTTGTTTCTTTAATTGTCATTTTGGATATTTTTGTCATGTGCATCTGAGGACAAATGCTTTTTAATTGTGGTGGGGTGGGGCTCACCTTTTGTGTACTATTTGTGACACGTGTTTTTATGTATAAATTTGGGCTGTTCTGTTTTAAATGATATTATCACTGCCATTCTGTGGATGTTTGTGCTTACGACTCCTTTTATTTTAAATTGCAAAACAATTTTGACCCTTCCGAAATCTTTTGAATTTTTCGCACATTTTTGCCACCTCTCATGTGTTGAATGTGGGTGTTCTTTTGCAATAAAATGAGTGTCTGTTCCAATCAATACCGATGACTTGAATAGTGCTCTCAATCGAATGAACATGAATGTACGGCTACGATGAGGCCAAATGAAGTTGCATAGACAATATGTGAACTCTTTGCATCTCGTTGTGATTAGGTATTTATCAAATCGATTCTCTTATGATGATCATTACACACTAGCAAAAATGTGGAGTTTGTTCAACTTATAGTGCCAATGCCTAGTGTGACGAGCTTACTTGTGAACTATGCATGACAGATCCTAGATTTTTCCCCGTTGGTCCGGTCAACTAAGTGATGCTATCTGTTGATATGATCTTAGGCAACTTCTATGAGTGTGAACATATTTGACATATACCTCTTGTGTGACCTACCATGTGAGAGTGTGATTCTCTCTTGAACATCCTTTGAGCCTTACCCTTTATTGGAAGAAACTTGATGAAAACTAGGCCTTTCTTAATCCATTACCTATAATCCTCTTGAATTGTGATTAATTGAATAGCCAACTTAGGCCAAAATCCTAAGTTGGGGTGTGGTGAAAAAGAAAAAGGTAAAGTCAAGAAGTGCAAGGAAAGTCTCCTTTAACCCATGGTGTTGAGAAAAATGGAACCCCTCCATATAAAAAAAAAGATAGAAGAGAAAGAAAAAGAAAGTTGTGGAATAAAGTACAAAAGAGATGGGGTTCCCAAACAATCCCTGGAAAGTGAATAATAGGATGACTTATGAGCACTAAAGAGAATGATGAAGGAAAAAGGAAAGGAAGTGTTGTGAGCACCAGATTTCATGAGGATGAAAGTCGTTGAGCCTAAATGACCATACCTTTGCACTCTGCCCCATTACAAGCCTTGTTAAGCCCTTCGTGATCTTGAGAGAGTCGAAACAAATGTTGATTGGAAAATACGGGTAAACCTATGGGTGAAATTATGCATTATGTTCTTCTTTATGAGTGTAAGCGTTGCGTTTGATTCTGAAGCTTTAAACTGTGAAACCATTGTGTGAATATGGAATCATTCTTTGTGTGAGGGGATTTGAACACTATAGTTGAGCTTGAACCTGCATTTGAAGCAAGTATTGTGAGCATAAGATTCGTTGATATTGGTGAGTCACAACTTGAATCTTTGAGTACAGGTTTTATCTTTGCATATGTAAATTGAGTCTTGTTGTGTGCATTCATGATTGAGTCTTGTATAGCACTATTTGAGACATCCTTATTGAATGACTGAATTTGAGTTTGCTTGAGGACAAGCAAAAGTTTAAGTTGGGGGTGTTGATGAGTCCACAAATTGGACTCATTTAGGGCTATATTCTACTAGAAATTGTGTCCTCAAATGCTTATTTTATCTCAATAGCTGATGAAAACCCTTAAGTTTAGGTATTTGAAGTTTTAAGGAAAGCATAGACACTACGTCTCAAAAAGAAACGAAAAGGCTGAAAAGAATGAAGAAATGAAGGTCTGAGGATCGCCAAGTCCACCTGGCGAGTCGCCGAAGGGTCTTACTTCACCTTTTGTTCTAGTGTGCTGAGCCCTGAAGGAAAGGATCAAGTCGGCGAAAAAAGGGAACAGTCGGCGCATCACCGAGAAGTTCCACGAAGCAGTACCATGTCGCCCAATGACCCAGAGCACGATGATGTTGAGGGCTGGTGCGAGACAGCGATGAACTACACCAAAGGGCGAATCGCCGAGTTGATCGGCGATTCCGATTAACGACTCCGAATGATCTACTGCAGCACAAATCTGTGAAAATTGTAAATACTAATGAAAGTTGTAGTTTTAAGTGTGGAATAATTATTATAATTTTCACTTAGAGTTTAACATTATTATAATTTTTAGTCTAGAATAGTAGCTTTTCAATATGTTTTCTCTGAGTTTGAGAGAGTTTTGAAGACTTGAAGAAGAAGAGGGTTTCATCTCCAAGGATTTGGACTTAGGTCTCTTGGATTCTTCATTCTTGGCCTATAACAAGATTTAAATCTTCATACCCATTTGAATG
>JAJOOH010032740.1:0-17970 GCA_029582605.1 Solanum gracilifrons
ACATATTACTTGCACTTTCATGAAAAAAAAAATTAGCAAAACTAGAATTAGTACTTTTCCTTTTATGAAAATTTTATTTTTTAAGCATGCAAATATAACTTTGATTATGTTATTAATTAGTTATAACCGAATAGCCAAACCGAAAAAAACCAAACCGAAAAGAGAAAAACCGAACCGAACCAATTTTTTTTTGGTTCGGATTGGGTTATAATTTTTCAAACCGAAAAACCCAAACCGAATAACACAAAACCGAACCGAAAAACCGAATGCACACCCCTAGTAGGAAGAGATGTCCGACTTTAATGATAGAACGATTTCACAACAACTAGCATTAGCCGTTGGCTTTTCCTTCGAGTGCTATGGTTTAGTGAGGTTTCTACATGGCAAATATCATAGTCTCTTTAATGTAATAATGGAAAAGGATAAAAAATATCCTTAAAATATGTGAAATAGATCACTTATATTCTTCATTACATTTTGGGATAAAAAATATCCCTGTCGTTAACCCAGGAGACCACAAATACCCTCAAGAGTTAACTACCTAATTTTTTAGTGATGTGGCAAGCCACATGAGACTAATCCCTCCACCTAAACGTTGCCAACTAGAATTCACTACAAAAGAACTTGACCTTTAGCAGCGACAAAGTTGCCACAAAATCCTAAAATAGTGTCACTAAAGGTTATGAGTGATTTTTAATGACGACTAAGGCTGCAATAACCATTCGCTGGTAAAACCAATTTTTTCAACAAAAAAATATGATAATTAATTTTTTGTTGCAACTTAATTTTCTAAGATAAATAACTTGCACTATTAATATTAAAAACATCCAATATTATTACGAGAATCATCAAAATTACTTCTCGACTCAATTCTCCTACTACGTACATAATGCATCATTGTACATTTGATACAGTTACATATGATATATAAAAATAAAACATATAATTTCTTTAAACTCCTCCTTAATCTATATCATTTTTGGTTTTTAAAAAACAATGAAGAAAAAAAATACAAAATCAGAATTTAATGTTAAAAAACCTTTAGTGACCATAATATGGGCTTTTGTGGCGACTGTTGTTGCCGCTAAAGGTCTAGTTCTTTTGTAAGGAATCCTAGTTGGCAACTCTTAGGTGGAAGGATTAGTCCCACATGAATTTTCACGTCACTAAAAGTTTGGGGTGCTAACTCTTGAGAGTATTTGTGGTCTCTTAGGATAACGGCGGGGACATTTTTTATCCCAAAATGTAATGAAGGGTATAAGTGGTCTATTTCGCATAGTTCAGGGGTAATTCTGACCCTTTTCCGATGTAATAATGATATATTAACTTGCTTTCACGTGTCTCAACATGATATGGAAATTGAGTACAAAGACATACTACGGAGATACTAATGTCTGATATAAGCCTTAACTATATAAGTGAGTGTCTAGAACAAGCCCTAACTTACTTGAATAATCTGAAATTCAAAATAGAAAGTTTGAAATAAGCATAAGGAAAGCGTAAGTATGACATGGCCTCTAACCATGAGGACTCACCAAATAGTGCAAAGCTGATCAGAATCATGTACTAAATGTGGTTGGATGGATGTACGTCAGAACCTATATTAAAAATAATATAGGCACAAGAATGTATGCAGGTAGTAATTAGAATGTACTGAAAATGAGAAAATATGCATGAACATAATATAATATCATGATAAGTCTGAAAACATGATAATGCAATGACCAAGTAAACATAGCATGAAAACTAATAATGTGATTATGAAAACATAGTACAAGGCCAATGTAATATTTGAAAAGTCATAATCATAACATATGTGGGAGATACCGTTAACCGACATCAATCATGTGAGCTATAATATGGAGTTCAAAGTACTACTCCGACGTTGAATATAAAGTGTCATACTTATCAAGGTAAGAACCATAATCACGAGCTTAGGTGGATCCACTAGCTAGAGTCAATTAAGAGTAAGTCCTACAGGGCACGTAGTTCTAAAACAAGGGGATTACTTCTAAAGATCTCAAGCCTCTACTAACGGGTGAACCTTCATTCCAAGGTCCACTAGGTGCTAAGTAAACTCCCAACGAAAAATATACATAATCATAATCATATTAATAATATTTGAAACAGTTAAAATCTAGTAATATTGAATCATTCATAGAAATCTCATGGTCATAAGAATAGCTTCTTTAAAATCATAATTTCATAACATACTTTTGAAACACTTATCTAAAGCATCTAAATCATGATTTTAAACATACTGAGTGATACTTCAATCAGAAGCATCCTATTTTCATAAATTTGGTTGATACTTTATCTAAAAATATTCTTAGTTCATAAAATCCTTTATAACATAATGCATGCATATCAACATAACTTGAATCATAACCATAAAATACTTGCATAACATGAGTTCATGAAAATATTATTGAAAACATTGAATTATGATCAAATCATCCATAATAAGATCAATCATAATGAATAAACTTAAATTCAATAGAACCCATTCATAAACACTAAAATTGGGTAAGAATCGTAATTGAGAATTTGAGATTTTTTTGGGACTCAATGGATGAAGACGAACCCATTTATGAATTTCCCACTTACCCTGATAAAACGCTAGATTGAACTTGAAAGAGGAGAACTTGAAATTCTTGGAACTTTGGAATCCTTGTTCTTCCTGGGAAGAGAAGACTTGAGGGAGTATTTGAAGTTCGAGAGAAAGACGGTGAATGGGGAGGTTAGTGTCTTAGGAAAATCAGATATAGTCTCTAATTAAGGTCTAAAACGACATAGTATAAGAATTAAAGGTATAGGAAAATATCCAGCTACCCCTGAAAATAACTACCGAATCACCATTCACGGGGAACATCCATAGAGTGTAAATCCTTCTACGATTTGTGAAGTCATCTATCATGACCCGAGTCTATACCCCAGTCGAGAAACGGTACCTAGGACCATGAATGACGCCGAACTAACCCTTGATTTAGCATATCAGGTATATCATATGAACTATTGCGGAAGATGAAACATATGCTTAATAAAGAATTCAATAAACTCCATAAGACTACATTACTAATGTCTGAATAAAACATCTACTACTTTAGAATGAAATTATAAGTCTGTCGGGACATGGCCCCCAACTACCTCAAAACAAAGACTACATAAGGAAAAAAGTTAACTGGGAGTAGTGCAACCTTACTAGCCACGAATCAAAGTGCGAATAACGAAATCTACAAAAGGATGCAACACTGAGAAATATATGCGTCAGAACGTAAAATGTACTAAGTAAGGTAGGACACTAGCATAATCATTTAAAGAATCATGAATAAGACAATGAAATAAGATTTTTAAGATCATATATATAGTAAAAGTGTTGAAGAAAAACAATTGAAGTCCATGATCAAGTATCAAAAAAATATCTTTTGAAAATTACATATACATATAGTTGAGTCATTTTATGTAGTCTTGCATAATCATATACATAAAATATCATACTTAAAATGAACCATATATAAACCTAAAAACATATTATAAAATTTGCATAATTTAGGAGTGTCTTCTAACCGACATACACCATGTGATCTCATGATGGCCAACACCTAACCCAGTTGGGAGGACTGTCCTAATCTTGCTAGAGTATAAGACCATATCATATTTATATGGAACCACTAATTTGAGCCTTTCAGGGCAGAAGGTCAATTGATAAAACAGTGAAACATAATTCTACATTGGAGTGTAGTTATGAAACTTGGATTTTCTAAACCCGCATCCTCTCGGTACTAAATAGTCCTCCCAAAACAACATATATTCATATAATGTTCATGTTTATGAAAATAATTTATCATTTTGAATAATATATGAGACTAAGCTAAAAATATCATATCTAAAGTAACCTGAATTTAGGTTGAAACTCATATCATACTAGTACTCATACTTTAAAGTCATAAATGTTTTAAGGAACCATGAAAATCGTGCTAAATAATTACAATAAAGTTTTTAAAATCAAAGTAAGACGATGAAAATATGAATTAATGAAGAATAGCATAAGTTCATAAAAAGCCCTAGATTTGCTTCTAACAATATTGAAGAGTTCTTGAAAATTGAAATACTTTAGGCATCAGAGTGAAAGAGATACTCTCATTGAAGCCTTACACACCTGGAAGAACAAGGTTCTTGAAAAAGTTTGAAGAAGAACTTTCTTGGAAACCTTGAAACCCTAGCTTTGGTGTTTCTTGAAGTTCTTGAGTGTAGTCATGGATTGGGATTTTGGAATGAGGAAAACATATAAACACCCCTCCTAAAACATGAAAAGAAGAGAAGACTAAATGGACATAACTTTTAGCACATAACTTGAATTGACGAAAGGTAAAAAAATGCCTGAAAGAAGACTTTAAGGCCTTTCATTTGGTTGGTATTAAGCCACAAAAATCTTCATATTTTAGGAGATATGATTGATTGAAGTTGATCCTTCAATGAATTTACGTGAATACCTTAATTGTTAGGAAACCTCTCAACTCGACTTTGTGCTAAAGGTTTATTATGACATGAACTCACATCCAAAGCACTTCTAATACTTAGGAATAGACCTTAACATATATGAACAAATGATATATCAGCCAACCCAAGTTGATAAACTTACGATAACTAATTTAGATTATAAGAATAGAGTTGCGAGGTGTTATAATATCTCTTCATTGGGATCATTCGTCCTTGAATGCAAATCAAATTGTTGGGTTTCAGGTGTTTTGATGATACTCACAAAAGCAGGGACTTGGTCCCTAGAAGAGTGCTCTTGTCCAAGTTTGTAATGATGTACAACTATAAAGTTGTCGTGTCAAGTAGTTGGTGAGAATAGCAATGTACTCCACCAATGAGAATGGATGAGGTTGTTTTTTTCAGTGATCAATAACTTTGTTGGTGATTGATATACGCAAGACAACAAAACAACACATAATTCATTCATTCAAAAAAAAGTGCAAATATCTTCTCAAGAACTCAAGCTTAAAACAACATATACAACAAAAGACCTGAAAGAACAAATAAGAGCAATCTTTATGTGCTGGTGTTGTTGAATGCTTGTATTGTGCTAACATTGTAGGATTCGTTTCACATTCATAAAGAAAATTTTCAAACCTTTGTGAGTATTGAGTGTAATAACACTGTTAGAGTTAACTTTATGTCTTATGTATTAAAGTCTATATTAATTAGAGATAGTTAATAAAGTGGGCAATGTAAGCATTGCTTTGGATCAGTAAGTAATATAGGTATTACTTAGTATGAGATTAAGAGTTTAGTCTCATTGTTGTAGTTGAAATTTGTATTCACTTTTGTTTGTGATTAGTGAAAGCAGTTTAAATCCTGTGTAACAGGTCGTGGTTTACTCCCTTAAGCAGGGAGGTTTCCACGTAAAGCTCATTGTCTCCATTGATTGACTATCTTATTTATTTACTGTTGTTTATCTGTACGTTCGACCTGATACTACATCACACTGTTGGACGCATACTGTAACACTCCAAAAAAATATTGAGCTAAGACTCGAACCATTCTTCATTTCGAGTAAAATCTTACCGAGGAATTTAAATTTCCTTAGGTGTCAAGGTGTAGCACCTTGATTTCCAAAAAGAACTAAAGAGAAATTCATTTGTGTCATCCGTAAGTTCTTTTAAGTTTTGGGTCAACTTCAAATGACCATAACTTTTAGCACATAATGATTTAGGTGGCCCATGAGGTATCAAATCGAAGATCTTTGAGTACTCTTTCCAACGCCGCCAAGTTTACTGAAATTCGAGTTTGGATGACAGAGATATGACAGTTTGAGTGCAGCATCTCTACATAGGGCCTTTTCACCTGAACCAAGAAGGGGTATTTTAGTATTTTCCTTGACCCAACTTAGTCTAAGCGTAAATTACACCTAATTTAGGGTCTAAACTGATTAGAATCAGTTTTATTCATCCCCAAAATATTTAGGGTTTGAGAGAGAAGTTTCAAGAGGAGAAAAAGTCCAAGGTTTCAAGCGTTCATCTAAGATTTCACCAAGAACCTAGTTCTTTAAGGTATGTAAGTTTTCATAGTGTTGGATTCGTTCACCCACACACCAATCATATGATTTTTATCTGTAATATCGTTCTTGAGGCTGAATAATTTGAGTTCTTAGGAGTTCTTGAGGTTTTGTGCTTCATTCTTTGATAATGGGGTTTTGTTGAGTTCTTAAGATGAGGATCTTGTTTATGAGCATTGTTCTTGAGGTATTTCGAGTAGATTTCTATGTACTTGGGTTAGGTTAATGAATCTAATAAAGTTGGGAAGAATCCATTCGATTTTAGGTGAATTAGGACCCAAAATTAAGAAGAAAAATTCGTCGAAATGATCTGGGGAGAGGGTGGTGCGACGTGCCCCAAATGCGCCAAGGGGGCTGGTGTAGGGAGCCTGCAGTTCTCCAGGGAAGGGGTTCTGAAGTTTAGGGGTTGGCGACCCGCGCCACTCAGTGCGCCACGGTCGCCAGGTTCCTTACTCTTCCGTCCTTCTTTCCGTTTGAGTTTGATGAAACTGTGCCATCGATCACTTCTTAATTTTAACTATCCAAACTACATCTAATCATCGAGAAATCCTATATATCATAACCATGCATGATCCTTGAATTCATAATTCAATTCAAAGTAGAGTTAAGAGTGAAGTTCAAGAAAGTCATTGAGTCAAATTATGGGCCCCCTTTTAGATCAACTATCGATTTGAGCTATGTTTTGAGGAATTAAGTATGAGAATGAGAAGAGTCGTACACATGAATTATATATTGTCATTCAAACCCTTAAGTTGAGTCGTTCATGTCCATAATTCTGCTTGAACTTTATGAATGGAGTGTTCTTGAGAGGAGAAGTATCTTCGAGTTCTAAGTTCTTGAGTATTGAGTTCCTAATCATTTTTGAATTTATATTTCATAATTATGGGATTACCATATGATATTGTCACGACCCGAGCCTATACCCTAGACGTGTCAGTACTCGAGAACCATTGCTGGTCCCCAAGCAAACCCTCATCCTGGATGACTACAAGCGGAAGACTAACTCAAGCATATATAAGCATCAAATTGAAAGAAACGTTTAAAAATAGTTTATTGAATCTCAAAACTGAACTGGATATACTAAGTACGAAACATAAGTTTTAAAGAAAACCTCTGAAAATGAAAGACTCTTCAAAAATGTCTATCTATGAAGCCTCTACTGTATAAAGATGAGTGTTGGGACGATACCCACGACTCCTCGAGAGAACTACTAGTAACCACTCATAAAAACTGGAGTCCTCCGGAAGTAAGGTGACCTCACTCGAAAGCTGACGAATGGATGAAGTGGTCTCAACAGACTCTTGTTGAGGATCCTAAGAACCTGTAGTTGCATCATTAAAAGATGCAAGTCGAATGACATCAGTACATTGAATGTACGAGTATGTAATATAGTTGAATAACAAATAACTGAAAGAAAGGACTGCAATACGCAAGCTGAATGTAAAGAAATAAAAGAGTTAAATTATTTAAAGCTTTACAAAATACTCTCATATCTAAACTCAATATTTTAAGTGATATATAAAAATACACTTTAACTTTATTTGGGAGATTCTCTAACCGACAACCAGCACTATGAGCTACGTGATGATAACATGTCTCGCCCATTCTGTTAGAACTGTCATATACGTTGTCGTGGTATAGAAAACCTCAACTAAGTGGATCAACTAAGTTATGCTTAAAAAGCAAAAAGGAATCATCTAAAAAGTATGACCCTTTACCCATGTTGGCATATATGGTTTATGAGGACTTTGAGTTGTCTGAACTCGTCTCCATATCGGTGCTCAATACTACTCCTAATAATACATACTCATGCTTATATGTTTAAAAACATAACTTTTCCTCTGATTTGAGATAATTGTTTAAACTACCCTTCTTAAAAAAGGTAACTGCTCTTGAAATATCTTTTGAACTCATAACTCATTTAGAAATCTCAGTTTCTCTTTTATCAATGTAAAAATTGATACCTCCGGGAATACATAGTCCCCTTATACTCTTACTCAATTCATACTTGAAAACTCTTTCTCAAAAATATATCAAAATCATATTTTAATATGATCATTGATGACTCGAAAAGTAATACTGCATAAACATTGATGGTATATCTGGATACCATACTGCTCATACATTGATGACATACTCGATTGTCATACTAATCATGTTTTAGAAACTCTTTTCTCAAAACTCGTCTTTACTTTCTCAAAAGCTCAGTTTAAAACTCAAGTGTTGACTTTAAAAAACTTCTCAAGATTTATAAGTCAATTCATAGGACTCATGTGGAATTATGGACATGAACGACTCAACTCAGGGATCTTAATAGTAATATGGAAACTCAGTACTCAGAACTCAATGATACTACTCATCAAAAAAATACTCAATTCATAGAATTCATGCTAAAATATAGACATGAACGAATCAACTCAATAATCTTAATGCATAACATATAGAATTTCAATAAATAAGAATAAAATTTCAAAAGGAAACAGAAACTCGAGAACTCAAAATCAACTAATCTCAAGAATACTCAAATCTAGGGGTATAATCCTAGATTTTTCTTTAAGTGATTTAAAAGTAGATGTAGGGCATGAGGACGAACTAGTCCAACACTATGATAGCCTTACATACCTGGAAGAACAAGTTTCTTGAATAATCTTGAAGAAGAACTTGATTAGAATATCCTTGAAACCCTAGCTTGAAGGAGAAAAATCAAGAAAACCTTTCTTGCGATTCTTGAATTAGTTTCTTGAAATCTCTATGGCCAAGCGTTATGATTTTCATTAGTGATTCATAATTGTATGGAGAAATTTGAGTAGGAAAGAATGAAATTATTGGAGAAAGACTTACCTTGAAGAAGAATCTTGAATGGAGTCTTCTAATTTGATTTTTCCTTAGGGTTTGAGAGAGAAGAGAATGATGAATTCAGAGATGAAAATCTGATTGTTTTGGGTCTTTAATTAGTCAAGAAATTCGTTTAGGGATTTCTTAGAGGTAAAAAGAAAAAAAAGACCCTTTTTAATGTTTTCCCGTTGGCTAATTCGTCACAACATTGTATCAGGTTACTAAAATGGTCATAAATTTTACTCAAACCTCAGATTATTGCGAAATTGGTGGCGTTGGACAGTAGATTCAAATACCTTTAATTTGATAGGTTATGGTCCATGTAATTCTTTATATTCTAAGGGGTCGTTTGGTAGAGTGTATAAGAATAATACAAAATATAGTGTATTAGTAATGCTTGCTTTAGTAATGCTTGTATTAGTTATGCTTGCATTAGTTATGATGAGATTTTTTTAATGCAATGTTTGGTTTGGTGTACTAAAAATATTATGTATTACATAAATGTTTTAGAAAAAAATATTTGTTTACAAAAATGCCCTCCAAATATAGTGGAAAGAATGTAAAAAGAGTTTTTGAGGGCAATTGTGTCTTTAATAATGTTAATGCATGCATTAGAACCCATTGCATTACTAATGCATAGAAATAGATGGTATTAGTAATACACTATTCAATACATAATAGAGTGTATTACTAATACAAACATTAGTTATGCATAGGTTAGAAAAGTGTACCAAACAAGGTACTAATAATAAATCAAGCAAATGCAAGCATTATTTTCTCCAATACACTCTACCAAACGACCCCTAAGATATATGGTCGTTTGAAGTTGACCCAAGAAAAATCTCATAGTGAAACTCAATTGGAAGGAAAGTTTTCAACTCAACTTTATGCTAGGAGATGATTGGATGTCACGTAAGCCAAAAAGGTATACAAAATTACAAAAAATGGGTTAGATGGGTAATAAGACCTTAGTTTAGTTAAGGTGTGTCTCTAGAATTTCGGGTCATAGTCTAGGGGGGAGGGGGTACTTGTGTCTTATCCCTAAAAAAATAAAAAAATAAAAAATTGGTTAGGTTAAGTGTTTTGTTTTGTTTTGTTTTCCACTCGGTGTTCATTGCCTGTATTGGACCCCCTACTTATCTGGATTGAACACTACAAGGTCCATTTTGGGGGTGACATTTCCAATTTAAAAAAATCCATACTCAGGCTAAGATAAGAGTGCTAAGTGGTGTATATACCTTGACTTAAAGATAAAAAGAAATCCAGTAAAAAATCACTTAAATTTTTTGTGGGACTGATTCATGAAGTCCAGATAAACAAATATTGTGAATAATCAATTGATGTGATAGATTGAATATAATTTTGATGAGGTATATTGTGAACCACAAATTAAGCAAAGAAAATTCTACAATTCTTGTTTTGGAGTAATCATTTCCAAGAAGCTCATTTAGTCACTTTCAATCAAATTTTGAGTTGTTAATTATGTATTCACATTCTCTGGTGAAATTCTATTGAAAAAATCTTTTTTAGACTTATGAAATTAGTAAAAGCCGGATATCATTTAGAAACTGTATTTGTATGACCCCTAGGTCACTTCAGACACTACTAACGTGAGATGTTTTATGCATTGAACAACCTCTTCTTTTTTTAGAGGAGAAAGAAGAAAGATCTATATGAGTGATAATTGGTGTATAGACTCTGACAAAAAAAAAAATCTATAATTATCCAATATGCATGAAAACTATTTAATATAGCAATATTCAACTAAGAACTAATTATTATTTTATCAATTTGAGCTCTTAGAGGGAAAAAAAGTTTATACGAGTATCAGAGCCTGTTTAACATTTCTACTAAAATTTGCTAATTTCTGGAAGCATTTTTTTTAAAAATAACTTTTCAAAAAAAAGCTTTTAAAAAATAAATAAATTGTGCTTAGCTAATTCATTTGAAAATTATTTTTTAATTGCTTTCTCAGCACAATCAATAATCTCTTTACATTTTTCTCCCACATTTTATATCCTCCCAAAAATTCACATGTAAGAAATTCACCCGTGTTTGTTGAAAAACCCAATTTTTAATAAAGGAATGATTGTTTGTTTCAACAAATATATCATGCTCAATTCAAATATTTATTAAAATACTAATGATATTATGAAGAAATATTTAATCAATTTAAATTATAGATTAAAAAAAGTGTATAAGAGTATAAGGTGGTGTATGGGCCTTGGCAAGAGAATTTAAGTTAAAAATTCAAAAAAAAAAATTATTTTAGTTAGGATAAGAGTTTTGTTTTGTTTTCCACTTGGTGTTCGATGCCTGCATTGAACCCCTACTAATCTTGATTGGACATACATTACCCATTCAGGGTAACGCTCCCAACAAGACTTTCTTCATACTCAAGACTAGGATAAGAGTGTTAACTGGGTACAGACCTTGACTTAAAGATAAAATAGAAATCCAGTTGAAAATTACTTCAAATTTTGGTGGGACTGGTTCATTAAGTCCAGATAAACAAATATTGTGAATCACCAATTCATGTGATGGATTGAATGTAATTGTGATGAGGTATATTCTGAACCACAAAATAAGCAAAGAAAAGTCTACAACTATTCTTTTTGAGTAATCATTTTCAAGGAGCTCATCTAGTCACTTTCAATCAAATTTTCAAGAGTAGTAATTGGTGTATAGACTTTAACAAAAAAAAAATAATCTAAAGCCACCCATTGGGCATGAAGACTATTTAACCTAACAGTAGTCAAGTAAGAAATAATTATTTTATCAATTTAAATTCTTAGAAAAAAGAAGAAGAGTCTATAAGAGTATCAGAGTCTGTTTGACATTGTTTTTAAAAATTGTTTATTTCTAGAAGCACTTTTTCTAAAAAACTTTTCAGAAAAATGCTTTTGAAGAAAATGTAACACCTCGCTTTTTGAAAGAGTTAAAAATAGAAAGCATCAAATTTGGAAATAGCAAATCTCAAAAATTTGGCAAGTTATGTTAAATATGAGTTTTGGGTCAATTTCAAACGACCATAACATTTAGTGCAAGATGAGTTAGGTGACCCATAAGATACCAAATGAAAGTTCTTAGAATCCTCTTTCCAACGCCACCGAGTTTGCTAATTTTCAAGCTCGTATGTGGGATATATGCCCGTTTGAAATTGGGTTGTCCAGTTAAGGAAACTTGCCCGGATTTAAGAGGAGTATTTTGGTCTTTTCCTTACCCAATTAACTTAAAATGAAATTTCGTAATATTTAGGGGTCTAAACTGATTTGGTTCAGTTTTACAAATCCAAATTTACGCTAGGGTTTTGAGAGAAGTTCAAGAAGAGGAGAAAAAGAAGAAAAGTCAAGCGTTCGTGAAGATCTTGAAGATTTCGTTGTGAATTTCGCCAAGGTTTTGATCCCTAAGAGGTATGTTAGTTCACATAGCGTTGGGTTCGTTCACCCACGCACCAATCATGTTATTTTAAGCATAATTTTGTCCTAGAAAGTTTGATGTTTTTTATTAGTGTTCTTGAATTTGCTTTCGTTCTTGAATTAGGATGGGGTTGATAAGTTCTTGAGAAAATCATGTCGATTTTAAGAGTTGTTTTTTAGTAGATTCTTGTGTACATGTATTGAGTAATTGAATCTAAGGAAAAATTGAGAAAAGAAATTAATTTTAGGTGAATTAGGGCCTAAAATCGAAGAGGAAAATTCGTCGAATTTTCTAGGCGGTGCCTGGGGTAACGCTCCCCCGATGCGCTAGGGGTGGCTGGCGCACCACTCTAGTAGTATGCCACGAATAGCGTTCTGTAGTTCAAGGGTTGGTGCCCTGCGCCACTCAATACGCCAGGGTAGCCTGCCCCCACCCTTTCTCCGTCGTTTAGTTCATCTAAGTTCTTTCAAAGGGTACCTTTATTCTCCTTTGATTCTAACTACTCTAAACTACTTCTAAACATCTAGAAATCATTCATAACATGAATCATAACCTTGAATCAATAATTCAAATTCAAGGTAGAGCTAAGAGTCAAGTCATGAGAGTTCTTTGAGTCTTTTCAAAAAGTCCTTTTACAATTGTTTTAAACTTGTTTTAAGACTTGAGCATTGAGTTTGAGGAAGAGTAGAACCGAGTTCATTTTTCTTGAAAATGGTATATGGGAACTAAGTATTCCCAAGAATAAATGTTTTCACATTTAAGAAGAGAGGAAACACCGATTTTCAAAAGAGTTTTCATGAGCAGTTCTGAATACCATCTCTTTTAAGAGAAAGACTTTATGAGTAACAATATCAAACCACAGAAAGAGTTACATTTTTAAACATATGAGCTAGTTACATTTTGGGAGTAGCATTGAGCACCGATATGGGGACGAGTTCAGATAACTTAAGTCTCCATAAACCATGTAGCCAACATGGGTAGAGAGGATCATACTTTTTAGATGATTATTTATTGCTTTTAAGCATAGCTTAGTGGATCCACTTAGTTGAGGAGTTTTATACCCCGACAAAGTATATGACAGTTCTGGCAGCGTGGGTGAGACATTGTATCATCACATAGCTCATAGTGATGGTTATCGGTTAGAGAATCTCCCACAGAGTTACTTGTATTTTCATATACAAAACTATGTTTTTATTGTGTCTTTCAATATACTGAGTTGTTATCTATATGTTTTAAAGTTTTTCTTTATATTGCATCTTTATTACTGCTTTATATTGAGATGAGTTGAGTTAAGACGAGGTAAGTGTTTCTTTTAGTTCCAGTTCAAGCTTATGTCTTGTTTAGATTTCCCCTCACATGCTCATACATTCCATTTACTGACGACATTTGGCCTGCATATTTTATGATGCGGATACAGGTAAGATCAGCACCAGGCGCTTCGTTGATCCAGTTAAGCTTCAGAGTTGTGGTGGGCCTCCTTGCTTTGCGGAGGATCTCTTGTTTACTTTATTCATTCTAGCTTTATTAGGATGTCGTGGGTCTTGTCCCGACATCCATCTCAGTTAGTAGAGGCTTCATATATAGATAGTTATATATAGTTCATTAGTCTTGTTCATTTCATTTATTGATGTCTGAGACTTGAGTTGTCACTTTGGCTAGTGAATGTTTTCCTTAAATATTCTGAGCAGTTATCTGAGTTAAAGTATTCATTTGAGCTATTCAATGTTGAGTAGTCTTTCGCTTGTAACCAGCCATGATGATGGTTCGCTTGGGGACCGACAATGGTTCTCGAGTGCTGGCCACTTCCAGGGTGTAGGCTCGGGTCGTGACAGAAAAACACAATGTGTGTTTGACTAATTCAAATGAAAAGCGTTTTTGATTGCTTTCTCCGGACAATCAAGAATCACTTTACATTTTGCTCCCACTTTTTTTCTCCTCCCAAAATAACACATGTAAGCAAATCACCTGTGTTTGTTGGAAAATTCATTTTTAACAAAAGAATGATAATTTGTTTAAACAAAAAGTATCATGATCAGTTCAAATATTTATTAAAATATTAATGATATTATGTAGAAATATTAGAAATTATGATAAATGAAGAGAGAATAGATTTTTGTTCAATTGACGTGTTATTAATAAATTTTAACAAAAGAATGCTTCAATGTTATCAATAGTTCACATTCTCAAGTTAATGCATACAAATATTCAAATAAAAGCTGCAACATAAAGTTCTATCACTTGTAATAACACGTCTATTTTGTTGTTACATTATTTTAGGCAAAGATGTCAACAAAAAAAAGTTTTTATTGTGACTATCTTAATAGCCCTACTGCCCAACACACAATTTTTTTCTTTATATTACACCCTACCCCAACTCCCACCTCAAACCACCACAAAAAATAAAATAAAATTGAAAGACTATTTCCCCCCTTCAATCATGCACTATTTTTTAAAAAAAATAATTTAAAGTTGGGCAAAAATAAAAACATCATTTTATAAAGATAGCAAAAGAAAAAGTTAATAAAAAGAAAGGGAAAAGTAAATTAGTAAAAAAAATGATGTGAGAACATTATTGTCCATGAACAACTTTTAAAAAGGTATCTTGAATTTAAATTTTCTTGTAAAATGTGTGTTAAATTAAAGCTAAAGAGTAAATAATTGAAATATGAAATTCTTTCACTATATAAAATATGCATGTCTTTTGAAATTTCAAGAAATATTACATTAATAGCGAATAATTATTTTATTTGTTGCAAAAAATCATCAAATAAGTATTTAAGCTGAAATATCAAACACAAGAAAATATTCAAGTTGAATATTTAATAATCTTGCGTAATTGAAGTCGTTGAAAACATTACTTTGTTGCATTGAGTTTTATTATCAAAATAATGTGAAAGAAAACAAATTAAGTAATATATGATGATAAATAAAAAATGAATTTTAACCAAGTGAGAATTTTAACCCTTGTTAGGTTAATCCTTACAAATATTGAGCTGTTTTTAGCCCAACAACACAATAGTTAACATCATCTCCAAAGTTCCACAAACTTCCCCAATACACAAAATGAAAAAGGAAACTTACAAAAATCTCAGTAGTTTAGGAGCTAATTACTTAGTTATACTCTAGTTTGCAATATTACGAATCTTATCAGATTTTGGTGCGTTCAAAGATATGTATCACGGGATACATGGGATTAAAATTAGATGTAATTTGTGATTGTATCCAAATGTATTTGCATATATTAGGGATACGTAACAAATCTCGCTTGCCTTCATCTCATCTGGTGTGTATCTAGTGTGATTTGTATATATACGGGATACATGACAATCTTACTCGCCTCCCTCCCCATCTCGGTCACCTCTCTCCCTATTTTACAACTGTATCTAATATAAAAAATATATATATGTAGGTGTATTTTCCTCAATATATAGTAGGAAATTCTTAATTAGTGGTAAGATGCGTAATTATTTAAAAGTATATGTAGAATTAGTATATATGGTATAAATGTATGTCTAATAAGGTTATTTTCCCAATGAATAATCATGAATATTTGTTTTGATGTAGTTTTAACATTTGTAAAGAAAGTATCTAAATTTGCATACCATAAACAAATGTAAACAAAATTTAGTAGTCTCAAAGGAAGAAAAGTCACTTCTTTAATCGTAGGGTAACAAACACTTCATGAAACATCATAAACTATCACTTTTATTTGCATCTCTAGCAACATATTGGACCTGAAAATGCTTTATATAAAGATCCAAGGCTTTCGGAGCAACCTTCTTTAGACAAGAAGTAGCTTGTTGGGTGCATAAAGAAATACATCAAGAACCTAACACCCAAGTTAGATGCAGAATTAACAAGTGTCTCACGTTCGAATGTCAGCTGAGTGGAGGTAAAATTACTGGGTGACGATTTTTTTCTCATCCATCCAAGGTACCAAGAGTTACTTGATGCTTGTGCTAGTGGAGTTAACATGTACACCCTTGTGGAATTAGGCAAGGCGCGTACAAACTGGTGCGAACACCACAATTATAAATAGTAAGAAACAAAAAACATTGAAGCATGTTAGAATGAATGAGTCCACTAGTGATCACTGACTAGGTCCCTCGACAGAATAATAGTTTGGAAAATAAATAACTCAAAGTAAATCAAGCACAATGATTTTATGTGGAAACCCCCTTGCTCAAGGGAGGTGAAACCCACGACCTGTACTCACATGATTTCAACCCAAACTCCATTTCACTGAAAATGGAGCAAAGCTTCATATTACAACTTCTTGTAACCTAGGAATTGAACTCTTAATCCCTTCAGTAGAGGATAGGTATCTCATTAGGATTGGTAAGGTAAGACCTAGCCTCCCTTACTTGTACTTATTCGTATTTAGAATTTTTTTATGTTTATTATTAATAAAAAAACACTAGACCAATGTCTAGTGGTACAAATTTGCTTTAAAAAAATACTCTTAATCCCTTCCCCCATACTGTAGCAACTCTACTACAAAGGAAACTAATCAATAACTCAATTGTCCACTAAATCAACTAACTCTAGTTGATCTAGACCTCAAGAACCCAACAAGGCTAACTCTATAGCCACCAACTCAGATCTCAAGGATAGGAGCAAAAACAAACAGCAACTCTACTGTACCCACATTAACTAACTCTAGTTGACACTCCTAGACAACTCTACCCCAGAGAACATCAAAACAATGATGTAAAGAGGCTTGACTAAAACATAGATGATTCGACTAACTAACTCTAGTTAATCCGACTCAACCTAAAGACTTAGACAAGCAACCAAACTACTATCCTTTATAACTTAGGAGTAGATTACAATATAAGGACACAAGATATAAAGCTCAAAATACAACAAACGACGCTTTAGCTCTGCATCATGTCCCTTGTTGAGTATGAGCAGTGTTCTTCCTTAAAAGATGACTTTTTCTTTATAAGCTTATGAATTTTCGGAATTCACAAACTTTGTTTGCCAAAACTTAGGTTGTGTCTTTGGAGAAGAGACTATTATCAAATGGACACAAACCCTTGAGACCAAGCCATTGGCTGAGCCTGCTGCTATGAAAAGACATGCACCAACCACAGTAGAGTTGGCAGTTGTGGCAGCTTTTAGACAACTGTCTTTTTCACGTACGCAGTCTTTCCACGATCAAGTCCCTTGTTAGATCCAGAAATTTGTTAAATCATCAAAACTTCAAATCAGCTCCAAAATAGCAAAGCAACAATCAAGTTCCTTCCATCTAAGCTCAACGATCTTCAATCCTTAAAGATTCAAGTTGTTTATCAATCGAATAACGGCCCTTGATACCATTTTTCGGTGCTAAACTGGTTGTTGGGGAAGTCATAGAAGTAGTAGTGCGGTAGGTGGTAGTGTGGTAGGTGAATAACTTATTTTAAAGATTTTATTATAATATCTTTTTGCTAAGTGTCTTAATCTTGATATCTCTTTAATATTATTTTTTGGTAGTGTTAACTTCATGGTAATATGTAGTAATATTTATTGTAACATTCTTCCAATAGTTGTTTTAATCTGAATATTTCTTTAATATTATTTATGATATATTCTAGATATAACATATCTTGGGTTCTTTGGTACATATATAAATTTTCCTCCATTAATTGTTCTAATAGTTTTATATCTTC
>JAJOOH010032741.1:0-17271 GCA_029582605.1 Solanum gracilifrons
ATATATGATTTTAATTGTGACCTATTTTAGCTTATAACTATTTTTGATGTTATCAAATACATAAACAAATGAAAAACATTGATAACTCAATTTCCTTATAAACCAAATCAATTTTCTTCATAGATAGCTCGCAAATTTAACCTTTTTCACTTAGAAAATATATCTCTTAAATAAATCTTACGCAACACAAATAGCGTAGATCTCTCTTTTACTAGTGGCTCTCCCAAAGTTTCAAACACGCAGCCAATAAGCGAGGTTAACGTGGAAGCTTGCGGTCAAGAAAGTATGGCTCTGTTCTCCACGTAAACTCAATTAAAACTAAGGGGAATTAAATAATAAAAACGAAATAAAAGTCACTATCAACTTTTAATTTTTTTTGGAGTTTGTTGGTAGAGTATATGGTTTCAGGGAATATTTGTATTTTGAATGTCTTAATTTGAAAAATTAAATATGGAAGAAATATTATTCTAGGCAAATAAGAAGACAAATGCTCCTGTAAACATCAGACATGATTCATATGTTTGTTTGGAACATGCATGTGAATTTCCACAATCAATATTCAAGTTGTATTTTTCCCTTTTACTCCTTCTCCCAACCCAACAATAGTTGTCCAATATACTAGAATAATTGTCCAACAATATTTATCTAATTTAAAAAATCAAGATAATTTACCATCTATGTCTATTTTACCCTTATTATTAAATATTATTTATCATCTAACACATTTCTCAAAATATTAAATTTAATAAAGTCAAAGAATAATATAATAATATTAGCCCTGGGAGTATTTCCAATAGAAAGAAGAAAAAAAAGAGAAAGGGGTCTTTTTTATATTAAGATAATCTACACTATCAAATTTTATTATAAAAGTTTGACCCAATGGGTCTTTGAAGCAAATATATATATATTAAGATAATCATGAGTCGGAGATTTTGATATCAAGTACGACTATGAATTAGGAATAACAATAATTAATATAAATTATGGACTTTAGACTTAAATTTATATAATCCTACTAGTACCTTTTAAGTTCCTTGTACCACAAATCAAAGAACACATGTTTTTCAAACCTACAAAAAATACAGATTCGGTGAAGTGAAAGTAGATCATCAGGAAGCCTATTCTGCACCAGGGTAGATGGGATTTGGTACTTTCCATTAAGGAGGTTCCAAGAAATAAAAGTAGTGCCTAAAATTTAAACTTGAAACTTCAAGGTGAGTTTTGAACGTCTACCACTAAACCAACCTCTGATCTTACATTTGAGAGGTTCAAAATCAATATATAAATATAATTTTTTTTGACAATACCTTATACATACAATGTAATTTTTTCGGGTGATCCCCTAGACTACCTCTAGGTCCGCCCCTAATTATTGGTACCTCAAAGAGTTAACCACAACTACAGCAACTATTACTACCCTCTATCCCAAAAAAATTGGGACCGTTGTATCAATCATTACTGAGATGTTGCTCTATATATAAACTCATCTGGTATGAATATTATGCAAATACAAATAAAATTATGTTTTCTATGCCATACACGGAGATCAATGCAATCGAATTTCAAAAGGATTAATTGATATGCATTCAACTATAAGCAAAGGCCCAATTGTCGGTATTTTTGTGCATATATAAGATCGACCAGCATGTAAAATGGATCATCTACCAAAATCAAGATAGATTCATACAGCACTGCGCATTAAAAAACAAGCACCATCATTGGATGGTACTATAAAACGACAACGGATACCAGAACCAATAGCACACTAGGCAGACACTAAACTGGTGAACGTTTACGCATATAGCAGATCACATCAACTTAGCTCTAGGTTAATGCTGCAAAGGACCAAAAATTGTGTCTGCTTCCATCTAAGTTCAACTGACCTTTCCTCTGAAAACATTGTTCAAAAATAATAAATGTCATGCAAAATGATCAAGTCTCAAAGTACATCTCAAAAGCAAGTATTATTGAAAAGAAGAGACTTCAACAGAAACAGTGTTTGATCACTTAAATCCAAAGTTCAACAACATACCCACAAGTGGAGTTTAGGGAGGGTAGAGTGTACAGGGGCCTTAGACCTTACCCCTGCCTCGTGGAGGTAGAGAGGTCGTTTCCTAAAGACAAAAGTTGGCAAGTGACATATAAACTCACTTCAACAAGAAAACAACAGAAATTAGCACTGAAAAGAGAACAGGAAATTCACCTTTTCAGTTATCAAGTTGTTCACGCATTATTAGCAACAGTAGGAAGGGCGGTAACTTTCCCCACAGCAACAGTTTTCCCTGCAGATAGTGGCAGTCATTGTGATCCCATGTTGCAAGGTAGTGTATAAACTAAAGCATGACAAGCTTACAAGGAAAAATGGTTCTTTACCTTCACTGCGAAGAGTGAACCGCCCAAGTTGTGGAAAATCAGAGAACTTCTCGATACAAATCAGATTATTCACCTGGCATGATTATTTCGGAAGATCAAGACCTAGCACACTATACAACAGAAGGTAAAAGGCAGAAATGAAAGAGGAAAAGGGGTTAGTATTATCCCATATGTAAAGCATCGCCGATTTTATCTTTACAATTAAGGCTAGGCACATATTTTGGAAAGCATAAATAATTAAAGCTAGTGAAAATAAACGTAAATTACAATAGTAGAGATACTAAAGTGACGGGTTTCATTATTGTGTAAACATCAACTACTTTGCTCTCCCTTGTAGATAAATATCCCAAATGTCCATCCTACTCAAGAAGACAACTAACCTGAATACGACATAGAACGATTGCTCCGTTCTTCACAAACAAAGGTGTTTTCTTCGTGGGCTTCTTTTTCTTGAGATCAATCTGTTGCATCAGTTCAACAATCTCGCATTCCTCAACAATAGCATGAATATGCAACACAGCCTTGTAGCCAGCAGTAAAAATAACCTGTGAGAGCACACAATGTTTATTTAATCACAGATGTATGAATGCACTTACGTAAATCTGAAGCTAATTAGAGTGAATGAAAGGCTAGGTTTACGTTTGACCCGTACATTGTCCAACAGCTCCAAGATCTGTAACTGTGCAACAAACTCAGTAACTGCAGGTATGGGGTTTGCTGCAAGTGCAAAACTTATTAGATATCAATCTAAGCTTGAAAACCAATCTATTACGAAGTTGGAGATTCATGTATGTGTACAGTACCTAAGATTATCCTCTTTACAGTACACAAATATCTGGATTAATTTCACTAAACCAGTATTATATCTCCAATCTTATTATAATTGATTCTCAAACCGGGTTAGTGATTTACTAAATAAGTGTGGTACCTCAAAAAACCATCAGTAATTTTCCTCAAATCAAGTACTGAAACTGCATGACTTCTATTAACTCAACAAAAAATTATTTAAGGCAAATGAAAGAAATTATTATGTAATAAGAAAGGAATGTCTCATTAGATCATTTTATCTATGACTTGCCAACTTCAGTTCCTCACATGTTGGACCAGAATAAATCAAAAGAAAAATATGAGTCTCGTATATGTGATTAATCAAAACCTTGCTAACAGCAGATGTATTTTTCCATTAGCTCACTACATTAGCTTTTTGTTCATTTGCCTCGTTCACTAGAGTATTACTTTTGTCCTGATCTTATATTGGTAGAATCAGCTCATTTGTAACATCTACTGTAAAAGACCAAGATCTAGGACTCGCTCTGGGGGACATCATTGTCTACGGATCAACTTAAGAAGAAAACTAAGATTTTTCACCAAGTTAAAGACTAATGAAAATTAAAAGACCATCCCATCATTTAAAAACAAATACGCTGACACTAAAGAGAATCTCTTTCTTTGGTCTTATTTGTACCCTTCACGTCATCTAAACAGAAACTGTCAGACAAACTGCAACATATACACAACATAGGTTCCACATATAACTTTATCGTTTACTCTTTGTCAAGTTCTGTTTGAATGAACGGTCTTCTTAAATTCTCTAGGAGATATAATTCAGTAAGCCAGCCACACTGTTCCACAGGAAGTTCTTGCACAAACACTAGGCTGACAGAAAGGTTAAGGGTGTCTGCTATGAAGAGAAAATATTTTGCTAGAAATAAGTGTTTTCTTTCTTATTTTTGGTGTTTCGCAAGTGAGCAGAAAATATCCAAGCACTTTATTTATAATTTAGGCAAACACTATGGCGGATGCGGTGGAGTGAGGGTCAGAGGGGACAGGGGTTGGTGGTAGAGGGTTAGGGGAGGGAGGTCTGTGGTAGTGTAGTGATAGGGTGTTGGGGGTGCGGAGGAGACAATCAACATGGTATGCCACTAATGGAACTTGTTTTCCATACTTCCATTGGAGAAATCAGTTTTCCTAATTTTAAGTAACTTGCTTTAAGTAACTTGTTTTTCTACAGAAAATATTTCCAAAACATTTTGACTGACCAAACATGGAAAAATTGAAAAACATATGTTTTCATCCATAGCAACACACCCCAAATGCAACACTTTTCTCCTTCCAAGGATTCTGTTATAGTATATGAGGCATTCCATGTTTGTGAGAGGATAGTATTCCCTTAAATAGGTAACTGGTTAGCAATATAAAACTGAATCTCAAACATTTATTACACAGAACAAAGAGAATGAATTCCATGCTATGGATAAAATGGAGAACACATACCAACACTGCACAAGACAAAACCCGACAAAATGTCCTCCTCCTCGATTCCAGATAACCTAACTCGTACATTTTCCCCCGGATCTGCGTACCTAACTCTATCTTCATCACAAAATAGAGCAGGTACTTTCACAACAGCCTGTAGATCAACTTATGTGTGAAATTCCTCAAGTATACAATATCACATAGCTGAATACAGTTTAAGTGGAAAAGGTCCAAAAGAAAATGACCTTATTTGGCATCATCAACAAACTATCACCTTCACAAATGCTCCCAGATTCTGTTTTACCCATAACAACAGTTCCCAGGTCTTTAAATTTGTCGATAATAGGCATTCTGCAAGAAAGGGAGATTTAACACTCAAACAACTGCTAACAAGGGGAATAACGAGTACAAAAATCAGAAGGTTCTGTTTGCTATCCAGTGAAGAAAATATGGAAGATGAGGCACAAAAAGTAGATGAGCCCTCTCACAAGAATGACCATATTCATACATAAATACACACATATAATAATATGTCTTATTTAGGACGAATGATACAATATCTTAACCATGTCATCAATAACTAGAGTGCTGAAAGTTGGAAGTACAGAGGGAGAAAACAGAGACATGAAGATGCCAGCAGATTAGCAAAACTGAAGTACCTTAGTGGACCTTCAGGATCTCGGGGAGGAACTTCTACCGCATCAAGAGCTTCAAAAAGGCATGGACCATCCCACCATGCGCATACTCTTTCCTCCACCCGAGTTTTCATATTTGAACCAAGGAGACCAGAGATTGGCAGGAACTGAACATCTGCACTCAGGTACAAAAAAATTCAGAACCAAGTGCAGAAATTAAACATCTGCGAACACATGGAATTTTAAACAAAGTAAAGAAACAGATTGAAATACAATTTAATGATGGGAAATAAGATTCCACAATCAGCATTCTCCTTTGATTATACCAAAAGGTGGTTTTCTATAAGGTATCATACAAACAGGAGGTATTGTTTCTGTAATGCTCATAACACAAGTGGCAGCATGAGAAACACTCTTTTCTTAGGTATGTCGAAGACTTTTGAAAAGTCATTTTATGTTTACTTCAATGGCCAGATTGACAACAAATTATTTGATGTTCGACATGAAAATGAAAATTTCCCATTATTTATGGGAGAAATGGATTGGGAAACAAGTTGTAGTGTTCTGACTTGGTTATACACTAGAAGCAAGATAAATTCTGATATAGATCAGCTTTTCACCTTTAAACTCTAATGAGAGGGTACAAAATCGTAAAAGGCCAGGTCATTTTACTGGCTACTATAGCAAATAGATTTTATAAGATGTTTCATTTTGGATTATAGGTTGCATAGATCATTAAAATACAAGAACTTCAGCCAACAATGATGTAATTTATGAGTAGATAATCCTCTTTACCTTTCTTTACATTGTATTGAGATGATTTTAAGAATGGTATCATTTTGGACTGGATATCGTCATACCTTCAAAAGACAATTGTTAGAAATTAATACCTAGAACAATTAATATTTCAAATGCCTGACGGAAACATAGATGCAAGAAGACCTTTCTTTAGACCAGACGACAGTAGGATCATCCATCTTATTTACAACAACAAGGAGCTTAGAAACTCCTAGAGTCTTTGCAAGTTGAACATGTTCACGTGTTTGTCCACCTCTTTCATATCCAGTTTCGAATTCACCCTTTCTAGCGGATATAACCTTCAGAATAGCCAAATCAAAGATCAGTGTACACTTCCGAAATCCAGAGATAGAATTCATAAACTCCCATGGAGTCCAATGGAAAAAGGTAACCATTCGTACCAATACACCTATATCGGCTTGAGATGCTCCACTAATCATATTCGGGATGTAACTCTTGTGACCCTGGTAATAAGTGAAAATAATCAAAAACCGTAATGTAAGCTGACAGATGACATGTTACACAATTGTCTCGCACATAATTGAAGTGGATACTGAACTTTACAAAAATGACATGTTACATAAATTATCATACTTGAGTCCTCAAATCAGGAGCAGTAAACTGAAACGCTGTCTCTCTTTAAAGGAACTGCCTCATTCATGTAAAAATAATGTGCTAAACTTCTCTCCTTCAAACCAAGCAGCAAACTTATTGGCATCAAAGGCTCAAAATCACAAAACTAGTAAACCTAAATGGAAGAAGATTTAACCGCCTTGTGATGAGGAATTGGAGCGAGGTCATGAGATATGAAAGGAGACAGGCATCAAGCTTCATTTCATTTGAAAGATCAGAAAGGCATGCATAAATGATCACGTTAAATTTGATTTATCAGTATTAAACGCTGTTCATAAATGTATGTCCTAGCTCCTTACTGCAATTTCTCTTTCTTTCCGGAAGGCCAGATGAAAGAACCAAGCATGCAGAGAATTAATCTGTGCAAGAAGGAGAAAGAAATTTTCACAGAAAAGGCTCTTTCATAAGTACCTAGAAATTTAATGAAGTTATGCACTAACCCAGTGAATCAGGAATAATTACAGGTTGTGTAATTTCCCTATTGTGCCTAGCATTCCCTCAAGATCATGTTCAATAACCATATTCCACCAAAAATCTAACAAAAAAGTACATCTCTGTTTAAAGCTGTCTATGCTTCTCTTTTTGCCTTAAAAAATTGTTTAGTTTCAGACAGTCCACAAAAAGGCTTGACGTATGATATTTCATGTTTTAAAGATTTCTTACTAAGCCCCTGTGCACGAGCTCAATGATGGATTTTGGCATGGTCAAACTCATGCCAAGAGCTCTTTAGATATCCTTATGTTAAAAAAAACAGGAGGCAAGCAGCATTCCTCATCCACAATTAACTGGTTCACCTAGATTCGTAACTTGTTCTTGTATATAAAAAAGGTAAACCAGAGAAGCAATTTGCAAGGGAAGTTACCGGGAATCTAAGATTGTAATATTGTTGTCTCTGTTTCAAGGAGAACAAAATTTTCACTGCAAGAGATTTCTTGTAGAAATTCTTATGTTTAAAAGCATGGGGCAAACACCAATCCTCATGAAAAGTAAACTCATTTACCTAGATTCATAACTTGTACTCCTATATACAAGGTAAAGCAGAGAAGCAATTTGTAAGGGAAGTTACCGGGGCATCCAAGATTGTAAATCTTGTTGTCTCTGTTTCAAAATGTGCTCTTCCTACCTCAACTGTTTTTCCCTGCACAGGAAATTGCAAGCAAGAAATAAACAAACGTAGACTAACCTTACAGAAAAATAAATAAATAATCATAAGAATACCTTTGCTCTCTCCTCTTCATTTGTATCCATGATATAGGCCATATACCTAACAGACAAAAACAAAAACATAAGACAAGCTCTCTTCTTTTTTCTTTATCCCTTTTCGTTTAGGTAATTTGAAAGGCAGGAGAAGCTACAAAGCTGTAAAACAACAGATATACAAGACAAATGAAGTCCATAACAAAAATTCTACATGTGAGATCCTACAGAACCAATAATTTTACATCAAAAAATCCTTGGTATAGTCCAAGTCAATATTGACAAGAGAAATGAACATCCTAGATTATTTTTTTATCAAGAATAATCAAGCATCATAAATTACACACACTGGCCTGACAAATGTTCAGGCATTAAAAAGTGCCAAAAATACAAGTTGAACACTAAAAGCTCACCAACTCTCTCTACTCTTATCCTTTGCTTCCTTCTCATACTTCTGGATAGTCCGATCATCAACTTGACCACTAAGGAACAGTATTTGTCCTCCAGCTGTGGACTTCCCAGCATCTGCAGTTGAAATGATATATAATAAGCCTAAGAGTGGTATAATTGTCAAAATTGGTTATGTGAGACATGAGCTTTGAGCTTTGGTAAGTTTTCACCAAATTTTACATTAGAATCTATGAAGTTGCTTATCATACAAACTGCAAGTCCCCAGCTAACTCGGACTAACTGCACAAATTGGACAAACTAAAACTTGCTATATCCAAAATCCAGACATCACAGTTCCTCACTTCTATTTCACCCGTGGGACTTCTCGAGTTACTGCTATCAATGCAAGACAGAATGATTATCCCAAAAAATGCAAGGATGGAAAGAGGAACAAAAACAATGCAGAAAGCTACCAACTTTGAAGCTCCCTAATTCCATAAGAACTAACTACATCACAAATGCACTCAAACACAACACCTCAACACATTTGGAGGGCTGAGTCAAATATATCTGTCCCAGTTGTTTTCTTCAGTTTCTGGACAGACACAGCAAACATAGTTTCTTATGAAATAGATACACCAATACATTAGAATGAAAAAATCAGCTACAACATATGCCTACTGTGTCTTTTAAATTTCATAATTCATTAATATTGTTGGGTTCAAGTCTCAGTGTAAAGGGTACAGAAAAGTCTAGAATCATCCTTCATTATACATTTTCTCTTCCTTGATATTTTAAAGAGCTGGATTTGGTGCTTCTAGAAAAAGATTATGATTATAAGAAGTAGGGACTATCATACAATACAGAATAATGAAAATTTACCAACATGACCAATGAATACAACATTCAGATGTCTCTTTCTATCAACTGCAACATGTGTTGGATTCACGTTTGCATTTGCTTCCTTTTTCAGGCCTGAAATCATTAATTAAATAAACATTTGGTACAAACTTCATAGTAGATTTTGCTTTAAATTATAAAATAATGTTTTCAGAAACAGATGAAAACATCTTAAATCTCAGCAATACACAAAAAAATTGAGTTATGAATGCAAAAACTGGAAAGTATAAATGTTTGGGTTGTATAACTTCTTGAATAGTCAAACAGCGGGTACATTCAAAATAATTGAAGGGAAAGGTGAACATTAGTGACAGAAATTAATTATTCATGTAAGTTTATATAAAAAATAATATTTTAAAATAGAACATGAATGATGATATCCTATTCTCGCATATATTGTAACAAATTTGGCTGGAAGAAGAATACACTGAAAAGAAACTAAAAGACAAGGCAACCGTTGCATACATGGTCTTCATATTCACAACGAAGGAAATACACGTGGGATTATGGAAAAAGTTAAAGAGTTAAAAAGGAACCATAGATGCATATATGGACTTGATATACACAATGGCCACAGATTGCATATGTGGAATCGATATATGCAATGGTCATAGTTGCACACATGGAACCTACATTTGCAACTGAAAACAAAAGAAGCATAGTTGCATGTATGGAATAAATATATGCACTGGCCATAGTTGCATTTATTGAATATAATGATGTCTATTGCACATAATTTTCACCTTATTTCTTTCAACTCTAATTCTTAGAGAGAAATTGATATAGTAAAAGCTAGTCACTTTGCTACTTGCTGCACTCATGTGTGACAGTTCTTGTTCAGAGCCATTACTTTGTTTAACTAAATAGTACAAGCGAAAACGGTTTTTTAAATCGATTACCCCTCTACTATGCGAAGATCAATTTTACCCTCTGCTATACTCTTGGTGCAAAAATACCCCCGGACATTAGCCAAATGGCTCAAATATACCCCTCCTCTGTTAGGGCTGCCAAGGTGGACGCCCAATCTTATGTCACTGATATTTTGATGAGGTGGATGCCACATGGCATGTCACCTCACCACCCCAACCCATTTACCACAACTCCTCCATTTTATCTTCCACCACTAGCAAAAGATATACTCCCTCCGTCCCATTTATGTGAGGTAGTTTGACTCGGCACAGAGTTAAAGAAAGAAAGGAAGACTTTTAAAATTTGTGGTCCAAAATGAATGATAGAAATTTGTGTGGTTGTACATCATTTCATTAAAGGTAAAATAGACATTTTATAGTTAAATTGTTACTTAATATAGAAACGTGTCCTTTTTCTTTTTGAGATTGACTAAAAAGGAAAGTAAGTCACATAAATTCAGACAGAGGGAGTAGTACATTCAAAAATAATAAATGTCAACAGACAGCCAATCCATGAAAATAGTCTAGCTTCAAAGTTGTGAATGTAGTTTTTATTTCGTAAACTATAAAGCAAGAACTTTCAAAAAACCATCATGAAAGAGTTTGTGGGCTATTTTCAATTCTGAAAAGAAGATCTATCCAAAGGTATTCAGTAGGCACCGAGAACCATGGCGCAAGGATATATGATTAAACAACGCCCAGAAAGTTTCAAATAAGAATTCAAATACGTAGAGAAGCAAGGGATGTCTAAAGATATAGAAGCAATATTGAAATGCCCTTAAATCTAATACACACACAATAGATACATGGGCCAAAAAAAAAAAAAAAAAATTCAGAACATCAAAAGAAGCAATATTGTTATAGAGCATCACTTGAAAGCATAAGAAGCAATCAACATCATTGAAATTGTTGCCTACCTCCATCAATTTTATCAGGTTATACAGCTTCATCAGGTTTCCCATCTTCAGCATTAGTCATCACACTATCTTCTGCTGACATTCAAGTACAAGCACAGACAAACACATTCACCATGTCTCCTTAAAGTAGAAACTCGTAACACAATCCTAAGTAACTTATTAGCTATATTAACTTCACTTTTACTCACTATATAATAAAGTGTGTAAACTTATACTAGATGAATCAAGCTGCAACACCTTGATGTCTTCTTCAACATTATCTATCACGTAAACAACCAAAAAATTCACCAATCTATTAATCCACCAGAATCCTTCGCAATAATCTCATGAGTAATAATCATCCATAGATAAATCCAAATTGCTCTTGATATAATCTCTACTGTAATTAAAATACACAAATACGTAGCTATAATTTTTTTGCCTATTATGAAGATAGAGCGCATTTCCGAACTCCTTAAACTAAGGCAACTTATTAAGTTTACTTATCGACTTGGAACATCCAAATTTCACAGAAAATAAGCAAGTTCGAATCGAAATTGAACATGTAAAATAAAAAACCCTAGGTCGATTAACGAAGGAAGATCGAAGGATTCACAGAGAACGTACCCATGGCGGTAAGCTGAATAGAGAAGGATTCGGTTAGCAGGGAGGAGCGAAATGCAGAGACCTGTAGTATTTTAGTAGTAGCGAAGAAGTTTGAACCAAAGTTGGCAACTCCTATATATTTTAGTGAACAAGTTTAAACGCTGTCCGCTCCTACATTCACCACTTGTGAAAGTTGAAACCAAAATTGGTATGGTTTTTGGGTCCAATACGGAACCAGGCGTGTCAAAATATTGGTTACTAGAGAAAATAAATAAATTTAACTTTTGTATGCTACAAAAATTTGTATAACTAGATTATTTAAAATCTAGTTATGTGTAATGTTTTCGTAAGTTTAAATTGTGAGATAAAATAATTTTAGAATTAATTAATGCGTCAAAATATAAATTAAGTTAATTTCAATCCCAAAATTATTGTCCTTCGGACTGGGCATAAAGCATCGAAAATTGAATTATCGAATCGATCAAATTTTTTGGTGATTTGGTATTCGGGAGTTAAAGTTTAGAATTAGGTATTTGGGTTTGGTATGAGACGTTAGTACCATTTGGTATTCCTTGAATATCGAATTATTATTTAATGAAGATCATATATTAACCTGTCAATTGCTTATTAGTACACGTCAAAAGAGAAAGTTAAAGAAAAAACATAAACAACCCAAACACATATGTCTTTTAGTTGTATTAATTTGATTTTCTTGATGTCTTCTTACTTGTTGATCTTCTATTATATCGTGCTTTTACATAAAAAAAAATTAGATATGATTGAAGAAATAATATTAGTTTTGTAATACAATCAGCTACAACTTCAATACGGTATTACCAAATACCGTACCAAACTGAAGTTTAATTTATCGATTATTGAATTATCTAACCGAAATTTAAAATTTTAATATTTGATATCTACTTTTAACTATCAATTACCGAACCCAAAATTTGAAAATCCCAAATCAAATACCAAACGCCCATCCCTATCCTTCTCCACGTACCAAAATTGCATTTACTTTCTTTTATGTTCACAAAAATGCATTCAGAATTAGAATGCATATGACAGAGAATTCTAGTTTCTTATTCTTCTAGTTCCTTACTATCTAAATTGATATGAACACCTTGAATAGTAGTTGTGTTGAGGATTTAAACTCCATAATGGTAATTTTGTTGTTTTATATATGACTAACTTTATATATATTTTTTCCAACTTGGTCACCACTCACATGTTAGGTCATATAGCTAGGCAAAGTTATATAGACAAAAATTATATATGCTAGCTCTAGTGGCGTACGCAATATTTTTTTTAAGCGATATCACTATTAAAGGGACAAGAACGGCTCAAAAAGAAAATAAATGAAGGTTTTGCTTTAGGCCTCCAAAAATTTGAGGTCCCATTAATAGTCAATTTTATAAAAATATACTTTTCTTAAAAATATAAAATTTTGATTATTTTAAAAAAAAAAATAAAAAATGTCTACTCTTTTAATTAGATAATATATTTTAATTTTAAATTAAGTCATTCGCATCTTCATATTATTAAATAAAGTTTTATACAACATTATTCAACATTAAATTGTATTGCAAAATAAATGATTATAATCTTTAAAAAAAAATGAAAAAAAGAATATATGATCTTGTTGGAATGGACCTTGTTGAAGATATGATCTCCTTTTTTGATCATTTGGGTGATATTTTCGAATAGATAATTTTTTCATCAATCGGCAATGAACTTAAATCAATTCCTTCACTTCGTAGATTTTTTTTTTTTTTGACTCATTAGCTTGTTCTTCCAAGTTAGTTGAAGCTTGAGTCGTTAAAATTGACTTTGAAAGATTGTAATTTTTTTAAGAATAATACCTCTCTATTAAATTTAGACTAATTTAGACTTGTATGATGTAATCTGCACAGTAAATTGCAAATAATTTTAATCAATGAATTCTAAATTTTTTCATTGTAACAAGCAAATAATAAAAAATAAAAATATTACTATGAACAAATAAAAATAAAAATTCAAGCACATAATAAAAAAAATAGAATAGCAAAAAAATACTAACATGAAGATTCGAGATGCCAAATAACAATGATTGATGAACAATAATAGAGAAAATTGAACAAACTCACAAGTCAAAAATATACAAATACAAGGATTTAAGGAGTCAACACTATTTTTATTTAACTATAATTCTAATTGATAAAGGACTCAAAGATTTTGAATGAATTAGAGTGGGTCGGTAGGTTTTTAATGAAGGGGACCTATTGTTTTCAATTTAAAACAAAAAATTAATAAATTTAAGAAAAGAAAAAAATGAAACGTGAAAAAAACAAAAAAAAACATGAATAAAAACGAAACACCCCCCCCCCCTAGGGGATCGAACTCGAGACCTCGCGCCGCACGCGTGGCGCATTTACCATTTAAGCTGGGACGTTTTGATATAAGCAGTGTCCTTTCAATTACTTTAAAGCTTATTTTTTATTTTTTATTTTTCTTACATAGGTATATTCCATAAAAAAATTCGACGAAGCCGTAGGTATAGGTGAATCCTCCCCTGGTTAGCTCAATTATTCATAAGTTATGATATATAAGCAAGATTCAATACTACCTCCATTCTATTTATTATATTGAAAATGTCACAAGTTCTACTCTATAAACAAAAATTATTTATTTATTATATTTGTTAGAATTTGATTATGATGAAAAAGGAAATTTGATACTAACTTCATCCAACCTATTTTGTTCGATTGACTACAAGTTCGGTCAAAATGTAAATATTGTACTACTATGTGTTATTAAACTGGTCACAAATTGAAATTACTTTGAAAGACAAAATTCAGCAACATGCACATTAAATAAACTCACGAGTTCGAAGCTAGTCTTCACATGGCCATATTGATGATCAATTATCAATGTATCAATTCTTAATTACCTAATAGGAAAAAGTTACCCAACATGCACCTTTAAATAGTCTTAAGGAGACTTATGATAGAAAGGTAAATTTTCATGTAATATTAATAAACCTTGCTATACATACTAATGATTAACGATAAATGATTGCCAAATCGACAAAAAACAGGCAGCATGCTCAAGTAATAATAATCAATTCTAAAAAATCACGACCCGAAAGCAAAACTTAAGGCAATAAAACACACACAAAAATAAGGCCTTTTACTTGGCATGTTACGTACACATAGGACACCAATAGGATGTAAATTGTCATGTAGGATGTCACGTAGGTTGTGTATGTCTATTTATTTAATTTTATACAAGATTGAGTGTCTACTTGTGCATATTCAAAGTTGGAGGACATAAATGTGAAATGAAGTCAAGCTAAATGACATATATATTATGTCAAAAAATAAAAATGAAAGAACTTATAACAACAACAAATATATATAACGTCAATAGTATGAATTACAATTATTTTAGTCAAATTGTGGTCATGAATCATGATGATATTTTGTCTACAAATATATTTATGTAGTCTCGACGCTTAAAAATATCCGATGTGGTTAGTTTTTGGTTAAATGTGACGATCAATTTTGCTAGATATGCTTTCCCAAAAAGCTATAAACGAACCAGCTTATAAATAAATTTGTAAACGTAAATGTATTGAATGCAATTGTGGACAATAGCATGCATAATTAGGGCTGAAATTGTTACAACAGTACCAAGCCTAACCATATTTAATTCTCGCTCGGTTTCATATTAGTTGTCAAAATTATTTTTAAAAATATCTTAATTTATTTGTGATATTAACAGATTAAGATGAATTTGATTATTTTTATCCTAACTATTGTTAAATGTTGTTGAGATATAGAAACCAAAAAGATGCCTTCATTTCCTTTTGAATATTTAAGTTTTTTAAAATAAAGATATATATGTCCGATTAGTAAGTGTTAGAAATTAGAATGTTATAATGGAGATGATCGAATGAGTTATATTCTTTTACGATTTTGAACCAATCTTAACATATGGACTATTTTTTTTTAGTTGAGTTACACTCAATAATGAATTTTCTTAACAATAAAATTAAGTATAGTAATCATTATAAATATTTAAGACGAGGAGGACACATAATAGGTTTTTTCAAATATTAGGTGAAGTCATGGTTTTCATAAATATGCTGACAAGCTAGCTACAATATGGTCTTGTAAATGTTTTGAATTACACAACTTTACTAAACTGGCTAATAACGCTCAATTAATTAATACTAATACATTACGTCTATATATTCTGTAACAATAAAACTGCAGAACAAAACAATTGATGTGGTTGAATTAATTAAAATTAAGAAGACGTGGATGTGATGTTTCCACACATAAAAGTTTGGACAAAAAAACATAGTACGTTGATTCAACAATGACATATATTTATTCTGTCACACATATTCATGAGAATTGCACATGTGGGTTCTCCTTCTGAGTGTTTGTTGTTATTTCATGTAAAACAATCGATCATATTTTCTTGCCATTGATTTTTTATATATATAAACGCAAACAAAAAGGATAAAAATGTCCTTAATTAACATTTACTATGATGAAAATCACTAGGTTTTAAATGCTTATGGGAAACTGTCCACTTTTATTTGTCATGTTGCGTTTTTTGAAAGTTAATTTGACTAATTTTTAAAGTTAAATTAGATTACATTAATTTAATATTTTAAGCAAAAAATTTAGATATTCAAAAACTATAGGAAAGTACTATAACTTGCAATTTTTTGCATATCAATATGATGAAAAAATACATCGTAAAAGATTAGTCAAAGTTTTCATAGTTTGACTCTAAAAAAGGAAATTATGACAATTAAAGTGGACGGAGGTAGTATTTGTTAATCCTTCCGTCCAACCATAGTTGTCCACTATACTAAAAATAGTTGTTCAACAATATTTGTCCAATTTAGAAAATCAAGAGATAATTTACCTTTTGTGTTTATTTTACCCTTGCTATTAATATTACTTAGTTATGTTTGATAGAATTACTCTATTATTTATTGTTTTTGAAGGGATGTGTGTAGGGACAAAGTTAGCCCTTTAGTTATGAGTTTGATAGAATTTTAGTTTATATATGCTAAAAGATTCATTAAGAAATAAAAAAGAGTAACGATTTAGAACTTATAAATTTTAAAATTATCTATTATTTATTGTTTTTGAAGGGATGTGTGTAGGGACAAATTTAGCCCTTTAATTATGAGTTTGATAGAATTTTAGTTTATATATGCTAAAAGATTCATTAAGAAACAAAAAAGAGTAACGATTTAGAACTTATAAATTTAAAAATTCCAAGTCTACCTTCGTATTGCACTCAACAATTTATTCATTATCGTGATTGATTAATTTCACATATGTTTTCATTCTTAATTATTGCATTTGTCGGGATTTATTTTAGCTCTTTATACATTATTATTAATAACAGTTTCATGGTGTGTATATATATACCATTGACCATGGTGACAAAGAATATGGAGAAAAGATAAGTGATTTATCTTTACCAAAAGTAAAATTAAGAAAAAGGTGAAATTAGACATTGCTATCATGGAAAATGAGAGATAAAGGGAAACACGTACAGAAAAATAATGAGGGGAAAGGGATGGCTTTAATTACGGTTTGGTGTTGAAGGTAAATAGAAAAGATATAGGGGTAGTTTTTTTTTTTTTTTTTGGGGGGGGGGGGGGGGGGG
>JAJOOH010032742.1:0-16734 GCA_029582605.1 Solanum gracilifrons
AATCTAATTTTAATTTCCTTTAATATTTAGTCATGTAACTAATACTTATTAAACTTATTTTAGCATGATTTAGTACTTTTAAATTATGATCATTTTCATTATGACTTGTTAATTTGCAATATTTATTTTATGCGATTTCATTATTATTATTATTAGTATTATTTGTTGAATATTTTAGTATCATTACTCATATAATATTTTGTGTTATTTTCTTAAGAAACACCTTAGATAGTTATATTTTGGTAGGACTAAAGAAATATTTGAAGTACAAGTAAATTATATGTTTGTATGAATACTTTATCGGAAAAATCCGAAAAAATTCAAAAAAACCCGAAGTTGAAAAATCTGAGTTTTATTGGTTTGGTTTATAGATTTAAAAATCTGACACAAATGGTTTAGTTTGATATTTGAAAAACCCGAACCAACCTGGCCATGTACACCCCTAGTTGTCATGGTAGAGAAAAAGAGGGAGGCAAACATTTGAATATAGAGTGAAGTATCAAAAACACCCTTAAACTTAGCGCAAATTATTAGTTTCATCCTCGAATTATTGACAGTCTTAAAAACACCCCTCATCTTGACTAATTAAACTTAGATACACTCCCGATATGCAACATAACATAACAAGTGGTATCAAACTCTTGTAGGAGTATGGAGTTCTTAATAAAAATCGAGAAAAGTATTGAATTCACCCCTACACTTGACGATAATTTAGGGGTGTATTTCACTAATGTTGTAAGATCAGGAATGTATTTAGCTTCAATTAGTCAAGTAATGAGGTGTTTTTAAGGCTATCAATAGTTTGGAGATGAAACTAATAATTTGCATCAAGTTTAGAGATGTTTTTGATACTTGTCTCTTGAATATATGATAAAATATTTTTAATTTAAATAAATTATTATTTTTAATATGTGTCGTCTAGCGTTTATTAGCTTAAATAGGAAACTCGCAAACCTGATCGATATCGGCTATGGAGTAAACTTAACACGTGGGAAACCAAACCAAAAACTACTACTTTGACTGCGGCTCTGTATTTCTGAGTCTCAAACCCAATACACAAAACTGCCGATTTATACACACAGAGAAAAGAAGAAGAAGAAGAGGAGATCATCCCACCCCCTCCCGTTTCTACCCCACCCTACCAAATTCATCGCCGACCCACTTTCCCTTTCCCCAAATCAACCCGACCCATTCGCTCAATTTCAAATTTATACGACCCGTTTTGGATAATTCCGGGTTCTTTACTTGTGTTTTCGGGTCGAATTCAGAAATGTAGGTGATTTTTAGAGACCCGAATGTGTTGAATTTCTTTTGTAGCATGCAACGCTAAGGTAGAATTCAGTTTTTGATTGAGAAGAAAATATGAAGAATCAATTGGTGAAGAGAGAGTCGATTGTGGCATGCATGAGTTGCCCTCTTTGTCATAAACTATTCAGAGATGCTACTACTATTTCTGAATGTCTTCATACATGTAAGTTGACTAATTCTGTTCCGTTTAATTATATTAGTTGCTTAATTAATCTGCCATTTGAAATTTTCAATTCTTTGGAGTTTTTTCTGTTACTATTGGAGTTATTTTTTATTTGGGTTTGCTCCATTTGCATCGATTAGCTATGTGTTGATACATGTGATAATACATAAACATGGCCTTTAACTTGGCTTCAGCTGACTATGCCTTCAAAATTTGTACAAAGTTGAACAAGTAGACACATGTGTACGAGGAAATTAGGGTAAAATACACTTGAACTGATTTGTTTTATGACATGTAGAACATGGGCATAGTACATAACTTGAACTGTGTTTACTTGTTTAAATTATACAAAAGATGCTAGCTGAGGCCAAGTTAAAGGGCATGTGTATGTATTATGCCTAGATTCGTTGGTCATATTTTTCAATGATTTGGAGTTATTTCTTGATTTGGGTTTGCTCCAGTTTCATGGATTAGCTTGGTAGAACTGTGTATATATAGCTTCCTATACATCTAAGTGTTTCATATGTGCTCAAGAAGTTAGAGGATTCCACTACTCTTTTGTTGTATTCGAACTAGCTACAACTCTGTGCCTACTCTGTATTTTTAATGATTCGAGGGTAATTAGAACTAAGGTCAATATATTTTCCATTATGAAATAATTGGGACATACCACCTATTTGATCAATCTCATTTTATACACAGCTAGTGTAAATTTTATTTTTTTTTGGTTTATATTAGGGGTTATTTAATAGGTATTGAGTTTAGATTTTATAGTGTAACCAATATTTGCATTATCAGGTCATTTAAAAGACAATTGGAGGTAATATATGGTAAGCAAATTGATAACCTGCAAAAGATGGTAAATGACTTGTAACTGTGACTACTTGTGTAAATATCTTTTGTAGAGTCGGTATATAAGTTAAATCCTAAATGATTAACTATAGTATGGGTGAGTTGGTTACCAAAGGAAAGGAAAGTTTTATAGTGTAAAAAATAAATCTTTGCACTATCAGTGTATGTAGCTTAAATCAGTTGGTTGATGTATGCGGAATTCTCTTTGTAATGCAACGTGCACTGCGAGATTAATATTTTGTACTGAGAACCCTTGATTATTAATATGTAGATTGTAGAAATTGAAGCTTCCACACAATTCTGTAAATGGAAATATCTATTTGTATCCTATATCCCTATTATATTTCATTGAGTCCGGTAATGTGATTTCAGTGACAAATTGGTCTCAAGCATAGGTGCCAATATATGCTTCTCGATCCATTTCTGTCGTTAGGCACATAAGCAAATTGGGGATCCTTAAAAAATGCTTCTGTTATATTTTGCAATCATTTCTAAGGTTAATTTCTTTATCATCCCCTGAGAAGCTACATCCTGTGATTTCCGTAACCAGCATAAATTGTTTGAGACATCTTGTTGAATGAATGGGCTGATTGTTCGTTACATTCATATTAAAAGGGAGAAATTTGCATTCTGTTAAAACTGGTATTTTACATGAACACATTGTTTTGACAACTTTCTTTGGGAACTCCACCAAGTTTGCAGGAAATGCATCTATAAGAAGCTCTCGGATGAAGATTTGGAATGCTGTCCAGTATGCAATATCGACTTAGGCTGTGTGCCATTAGAGAAATTGAGGTCATATTTTTCTTTTCAACTCCTTTTTCTTTTTCTTTTAATTTTTGACATGTGTATCTGTGCTTGAGTACTCAATTCTACAGTTGTCTAAAATATTCTAGTTTTACATTTTTTCTTCTTTCTTTTTGTCCCGCCACCTGGAACTTCAAGCCAAATACATGGTTCCTGTGATTAGTAGATATAATTCAAGGGGCTAACAAAATCCCTGAAATTTATCAAGTCTATTTACATGTTCAAGTTTACACCAACAAAAAAGGTTCTTTAAACATCTAGCCTTTAGCAAGTATTAATGGATCGCTTTCACCATTTAACTAAGCTAGTCCAACATAATTCTTCATTTTCTAGCACTAACTTTGCTACTTTGTCTGTATCTATTAATATATGCCTATTATTTTTCTTCTATCATTCCATAAATGTGAGGAGATTTACTGACAATGTTTGTTGTTTCCTGTTCCTTTTTAAATTTGATTTTTCAGGCCCGATCATAAGCTAGAAGATGTAAGAGCAAAGATATTCCCTTATAAGAGGCGAAAAGTGAAGGCGCCTGAAATTGTGCCTTCAGTTACATTGCCAGTTAGAAGGAAAGAGAGATCACTTTCATCATTGGGCGTCAGCACTCCCAGAGTATCTACACATACTGGAATGACTGGAAGAAGATCAAAATCAGTGGCAAGAAAAGCATTACGCGGCTCTACCTTTTCCACTGAGAAAGCTATCAAGAATGAGGAAGATTCTGGAGAAGAGCCAGATAGCTCTAGCTCACCAGACACTTTCACAAAGTCTTCTCAGAGTAAAAGGCAGGTAAAGTCATGTTCTTTGGACCTTATATATGTAATGTTATAGAACATGAAATTTGGAAAATGACCTAAATATCGTGATTCTCAATGAAGACAGAATTAGCAAGAATATCCTATATTATTAACTTAGATACATAGAATGCATCGAGAATATTTTAATGTATAACGGTATTAGTTCTCTTGACTTTTAAAATCCCACCTCAAACTCAAGGTAGTGAGTAACTTGAGTTTTCAACTGAAACTGTGAAGTCAATTGGTGTGTGACAGACAAGTTATTGTTGAAAGAACAACCAGCTGTATAATGTTGTCCAAATATTGTCATTGAAATAGTGCACAGTCACCAAAAAGAGAAGTTGTGCTAGAATCCTTTCTTCCTCAAAACTCTATGATAACTGAAACAGCAAAACGAAGTGCTTCTCGCATCACATACCAGAAGTAATCTGTTCTCAACCACTGGATTGAGGAACGGTGTTGCAAATCACCAGGACATCATCCGTGTAGCTTGAATTGATGGCTAGGAAGTAACGGAATAAGTTGATGGAATAATAACCGAAATTCAAGTTTTGAAGGAGGGAATTATTACCCAAACTCTAATTCCAAGAAGAGAAGGGAAGAAGGCTTTTCCAGAATAATGGCCACAAATTTAATAATCAAACTCTGATACCATAGAAAAAAAAAAGTAGAAGGCCTTTTAGAACAGTAACCAAAAAGTTAAATTTTCAAAGGAGAGCTCCTTATACAGGAGTTAACTCTACTTAATAAGTTAAAGTTCAGAGTACATGAATTAAAAAAAGGCTATTTTAGATAATAAAATATATCTAAATACTGAGATTCCTAACCATCTCAGAATTAGGAAGTACACTCTATACTGTCAACATATTCACGCAGAGTGAATCTAGAACATTGTGAAATATTATTAATTCTCGACTTTCAGCATCTGAAATGTTCTATCTATTTTTCCTGATAAGTTTTTCTTTGGTCAATGGTATCCCGATTTAACTGTGAATATTACTATATCGGTTGAACTCATGTGATTTTTCCAGAATTATTCCAATGCCGAGCCTTCTAGCCGTCCCACATCGGACAAAGGAACTGACAATGGCACTGAACAACAAGAAGGCAAAGTTGATTTGTGGAAACCTTTGGATTGTTTGGTGGAAGTAGCAAACAAGAACAAATGTTCAAGGTTTACTTCACAGGGTTCTGTTTGTAAAACAGAAAGTTTGCATTGCCATGACAAAGAACATGGACAGAAATTGAAGGTCCAAGGTGACAAATACAGCTGTGTAACTGTTCCTGCAGAATCAGAAAAAACTAAAAAGTTGCGAAGAATTCGCCGAAAAAAGGCATCAACTTTTGGAGAATTTAGTATATCACCACAAGCTGTGCTGGATTCAATCAGTGTCAAATGTGAAAGGAGGACTAATCCAATTTGGTTCTCATTAGTGGCCTCTGAAGACCAGTAAGAATCTGCTTTTATTTTACATAACTTTTCTGTTTATTATGTATATAGAGTAAAGATTGAACTATTAATTGTTTTTATCACTAACTCTGCAATTAACTGTTTCAGGGACGGAAGTGCACCTTTGCCCCAGATTTCTGCAGGTTACTTGAGAATAAAGTATGTTTTTTTTGTGATATCATTTGATTTCGTAGTGAAACAATTAATTTATCCTGCTGTTCTGTCTAGGTTCTGTATTATGCTCTGATAAGTCATTTAGTTTGCACAAAGAATGTCTATTGCTTCATGAAGTTTGACACTTGAAACGTGGTACTCCCTCTGTCCCAATTTATGTGATGGTGTTTGACTAGGCACAGTGTTTAAGAATGAGAACCTTTGAAATTTGTGGTCTTAAACAAACTATAGGTATTTCGGTGGCAATAAATCATCTAATAAAATGGGAAGTTTTAAATTCAATTGTTACTAATATAAAAATGTGTCATTCTTTTTAGAACTGTCTAAAAAGGGAAGAATGTCACATAAATTGGGACGGAGGGATTAATATTCTATGCCCTTCTTGGAGTGAGAAGTTGGAAGAGGGATGCTGAATTTCTTCGTCTCCAATTTCACAATTTGGTGATAGTTTCTGTTTGCATAGCTATGTGGATGTCATATCCAATTTCTCCTAATACAAGTAAAAAGGAAAACTAGAATTGACAGGTAATGATAATTATGATTTCTTCCTCTCCATTTCCGCTATTGTGTGATAGTTTGTGTTTGGGTATAGGATGTCTATGAATACAAATAAAAAGGAAGAATAGAAATGACAGATTATGGTGACTACTTTGTTTCTTTTCAAGATCACTTGAGCTGACCTTCATAGTTGGTTATGCTTTAAGTCTGAGTACATTTAGATTAATTCTAAACAAAAAAAACAACCTGATTGCATAAAGTGTGCTGTGAGGACAAATTTAGCATTTGATTTAAGTTGCCTTTAGCTTGAGAATTTGACGAAGCATCGATGCACCTTTTTTGCTTTTCACTGAAAGGTATAGCTCATGATTGTATAATTGTATTCATATATTTTACATTCTACTGCAGGGATGGCAATATTCCAGTTTTGTTCATCCAAAAGTACTTGATGAAGAAGTTGAATCTTTCTAGCGAAGATGAGGTAATTATCTTTTTGTATTTTGGCAGTTTAGCAATCAATAAATGTTATCACATTTGTTTACAATCCTACCTATTCTGGTTTCAAGGTTACAACAAATTATGTTAAGGGCATGATTTCCTGTAATTCATTGTTCTGTTGGGTGTTCAGAATGAACTAGCGCGACATTTTTGTGCATTGGTGACAGAACTTTGTTTTAAATGAACAGTTATAACTTCACATAATATAAGGATGAGGAAATGGCCAATAGGTATTACTTGTTGTGAAGTGGGAATTTGGAAGCTAAATACTTAGTTTTCCTGTTATCTTCGTTTTTTTCTTTTCCTTTTAAAGTGTTCTCTTTTTAGGAATTGATGAGGACAAAGTTGTAAACAGGAGCTTGGCTCATTTTGACTTAAGTGAATGCCAAGACGAGTAGGCGATTTCCAGCTTTTCGTATTTTTAGCATCTCCATGAACTACTCTCTTTTTATGCATTACCTATGCTCTGTCGCTTCCATATACGTTATCAATCAGACTTGTCCAGAAGGTACCTATGGACTAGGTTGCTCAGACTCTTCAAAAGTACTGTCACACCCGTGTCGGGTCATCCAAAAAGGCTATTAAGAGTAAAGAGTCCCACATCAGATATGGGATGGGTAATTGGTCGGCTTATATGGTCTTGGACAATCCTCACCCTATGATAGCTCTTGGGGTTGAATTAGACCCAAGATCCATTTCCTTACAAAGGCACTACTTTTGGAGGATCCGACATGCACCTGTTGACATTGTTGAAGAGTGCTTAGACTCTTCATCCAAGAAGGCACTCTTTTTGGAGGATTTGAAGAGTCCGAACAACATAGCCTGTGGGTGATAAGTGTGGCTGATATCACTTGTTGTCTTGCTTAAAAGTAAAGAGACTACTGTCCTTGTACCTACCTAGAAATAAGAGAGAGTGTTTTCTCTTGTCGTAAATCTCAGTGTCGAAAACATACTAAATTTGATGATATTTATGTGGTGCTAACTGTTTTTGTTCTCTTGTAGGTTGAGATTAGATATATGGGACAGCTGATAGTCCCCACTCTACAACTGAATAGTTTAGTTGATATGTGGCTTCAATCTACCACATCCGAAAGAGTTCCAGCAATAGTTGGTTCATCAGCTAACGATTTCGTGATGGTGTTGGCTTATGCTCGCAAAGTTCCAAGCCTTATGTCTTCTTGAACTGTTCTTTTTTGCCTCCACATACTTGATAATCTGTACAACCCACGTGCATAAGTTGAAGTAGCAGCCCGGAACTGCTTAGTTAGCAAGTCTCGTATTAGGAAATGTGGTGAGCGATTAGACGTGCAGGTTATTTTACAGCAGCTGGCGCTACTGTTACAAATCAGAAGCAAATTAGCAACGAGACCATAAAGGAGAAGAGCTTAGCACTTATGGCACTCGCGAGATACGATGCTTTCAAGTTGAAATGGTGTTTCTCTAATCTGTTGTAAGTTTGAAACACTGCACTGTACTATTGTAGATTGTGAATTAGGATATGCTTTCATATTCATGTCTGTTTTTAGTAACAAACACAAACTTTAGGGCAGTTTTTGTGTGTTCAACTGCACCCTTCATAAACTCTTCAACAGATCCTTCTTTTTTCAGCGAGTAGATCGTCTTTTCTTAAGGTTTTGTACTACTACTACTCAAGTGATACGTGAATTGCTCAACTTGAACTTGGCTCCGTTTGGGCATGATTTATAAGTATGCTCTTTAACTTGACCTCATTTCATGTTTTTGGCCTCTAACTTTGAGTGTGCACAAGTAGATACTTAAATTTGTATAAAGTTGAACAAATAGACATACACGTTCTATGTGACATCTTACATGACAATTTCGTCCTACGTGGTGCCCTCTGTTTATTTAATTTGCATGGTTGCACCCAAACTATTGCTAGTCCTCCCTGGACTTGGTCGAATAAAACTACAAATGCATAAACGTGTCATGTAACTTGACTTTAGCCGACATATCTATGCCCTCTAACTTAGGCGTACACAAGTGGACTTAAATTTGTCAAAAGTTGAACAAGTAGATACACATGTTCTACATGATAATTTGCATGGGGTATGCTCGAACTGATTTGTATCACGCCGCCATAGAGGATCTTATAAATGAGATTTGGGGAAGGTGAAGTGTACACTGACCTTACCTTTACCTTGTAGAGATATAATGATTGTTTTATATAGACCCTCGGGCCTTGACTCAAAGTAAATCATCTCAAAACAGTTTATCAAAAAAGGCGAAATTAGTAAGAAGTCAAATGTAACAACATAACATTATTCAAGAAGTTATTGAACTTATATAGCAATTCGTCTTTTTCTTTTATTGTTTTCATTCGTATTTGATATTCATATTTAAGTCTCAGATCATTCAAATTCATTCTTGTAAAATCTATTTAAACAAAAGCCTCTCCTAATGAAACTCTTTTATATATCCAAAACTCAAATCAGAGACTTCGATTATACATTAATTCAAAATTTGTGTTATGATTGTTTGTAACTTTATATGCCAGATCCCTAGGTACTTCTTTTTTTCCCTATGCTCTTTAAGCCACAAAAAGAAAAAGTTGTGTTCTTTTTTATTACGTGACCTTTTTTTTGCTCTCAATTATTCCAACAATAATGACAAGACGAAATAAAGCATTTTTTATACTATTACTGTAAATTCTGGCTTTATTATACTCTCAAATCGAATCAAAAGGAAACAATATCCGAGATTAGTGCTATGCAATTAAATTAAAATCAAATTTACGTCAAAAAATTTCATATTATAATTACAAGAAAAAAGAAGGTAAAAACTTTCTAGATAATACTATGATCTCGAATCTGAAAATGAAAAGAAAGATAAATCTCTTTATCTTCAGAGGATAAAAGCAAGGTCTAAATACGCATTATCCTTGTTAGACAACACTTATAAGATTATATTGAATATTTGGTACTATAGTTTAAGATGTTTATGTATTTCTTTAAAAAAAGTAATTTATTTAATAAAAAAAGAGTATTTGTCTCAATTATTATTTTATGTTTGGTTAATTATCTCATTTAATTAATAAATAATACTATGGTACAATTTAAAAAATCAATATATTTCTTGTTTTCTTAAAATATCAAATATTTTAAAAATGAATTTAACGAAAACAAATAATGTATATGCATAATATCAATATATTATATCAAGGATCAATGCATATTAGGAATAGTAAGAGATTAGTTCAGAATCTTTTCACTCTTAATTAAGGTTTCAAATTTGAGCCTCTAAGATTTAAAAGTACACCTTTGAAATAGAGTTTTGTAAATTTAAATTTAATCAAGTTTTAAGATAAATAAAGTACTAAATTGAAGTTAAGAAAAAATATAATCAAATTATTTTTTCTTGAATCAACGGTCTACGAGCAATAACTTATCTATCTTTTAAGTTAGTGATAAAATCTTACGCATACTATTATCTATTTGTAAACTAGTTCGTATTCAAGAGGGTTCAAATCGCTCCACTACAATCCTTGTTGGTTACATCTAATATATTATTGTTATAAAAAATAAGACCAACAAAGAAACTAAGGAATAAAAATAATATAATTAAAGAAAACAGAAGGAATAATTATTTTGGGACCCACTTTGAAATCTGTGAGTCTATGACAGAGACATCAGTTTTAGTTTGGTCCTTTGTTTTTCTCAGGTCTTATTATTACAATAATTGACAATTAGTACACCACTAAATGACAAAAATATATTTGAGAACATATTCAAATCAATCAATTAAACATATACTAAATGCATTTTAATCCTTTTAAGTATATCAAAAGTTTGACACTTTTAGGGTCCATCAAATATTTAATAATTTATACTTGACGAAAATAATGGAACTTTTTTTAAATTTTAATTATAAACATCAAGAAGATAACAATCATATATTAATGTATTTAAAATCACAAGATTCAGATATTTTTATGCTTTCTTAAATTTTATATCAAAACAAAATATGACAAATAAATTAAGACTGAGAAAATACTTACATAAACTATTTTGAACTTATCCAAAAATATAAATGATAATTTTTTTGTTATTTTCTCATTCAGGGGCGGACCTACGTGGGTTACATGGGTTCAATCCCCTCAGCAAAAAAATTACATTGTGTATATGAGGTAATTTTCTATATTTATGTAGATATTTTAATTGTGACCGACCTCATGAACAAGAAGCAAGCTGTAGATAATGGTAGATCTCCTTTTAAAATTAATCCTTGTGTCGAACTAACTTTTTGTACCTATAAATCATATACTACTACTTCCTTGGAATTGTATTTTATTGATTTATTTATACGTTTATACTTTTATTTTTTAAATTCTTGAATGAAAATTCTAAATCCGCTACTGTTCTCCTTAATACACTCATAAGCCATGATCCAATAAGAAAATATCAAATGGTCAAAAAAAAAAAAAAAAAACAATGAGAGATTCCCTCTCCCTCAATCTTGAAGTACTCAAATGCTAGTACTATACTTGACTAATGAGTCTACTGTTGTGTGTGATTCTCTCTCTCTAATCTTATTCCATTTGTTTTCTAAAAATAAACAATCATAATACTGGAATAAATATTAAAGATTGCAGCTTTGCATACTTTTGGACTTTGTAATTTTTTGATTTTTCTTTAGCTGAGCTAAAAAGTCTTCTCTTTCACACACCCCAAAACCTTTTTTTTCCCCTCATCAGCTACCCACCCCCACCTCAACCCCCAACCCCCTTATGAAGATTGAAAGAATCTAGGGTTTGACAACACATCATATAAGTGTAAAGATCCAATCTTTATTGCTTTTTTATCTTGCTGGTGTTATTATAGCTGATTTTCCCATCTTGGGTATGTTTTATTTTCTGTTAATTTCATTCTTAGAAGTGTAAAGATCCAATCTTTATTGCTTTTTTGTCTTGCTCAATGCATTTGCTGCTGTTTTTATGTTGATTTTTCCATTTGGGTGTGTTTTATTTTCTGTTAATTTTCATTCTTGATGTAAAAGTTGGTTGTTTGAGCATGGTTTCTTTGTTGAGTTTGGTTTCTTGAAATTTCATTCCAAGAACCCCTTTTTGTTTGTGTTTTTTTTTTTAAACTGTAGATGGGTGTTTATTGCTTCTGTTTTCATTATTTTTCTTTTTTTCCATAATTTTCAGGTTGATTGAAGTTGTGTAATCTTGAGTTTTATTTTTGTTTTTGAGAGGATGTGTAGTTGTTCTTGTGTTTTGGGGGCAACTCTTTCTGCCCTTTTTTTGGTTATTTCTATCTATGTAAGAATCTTTTTGGTTCTTGAAAAGAAACAGTCCAAGAATGTTCAATTGGCTGAAATGAATTTATAGATTCGCAAAAGAACCAAATTCTTGTTGGCGGTTTTTTTGAGGGGTAGTGTTTTGTTTTTCTTCCTTTTGTGTGGTTTGGGTTGAGCTTAAATGATCCCAACTTGTTTGAGCCTGAGTTGTAGCAATAGTAGTACTTGTTTGAGTTTGTGGAATTTTTGTGTTTTTTAGGGGTTGAGAGAGGTGAAATGGAGGAAATAGAAGAAGTTAACAAGGCTGCAGTTGAGAATTGTCATAGAGTGATTAGTCTTTTATCATCTAGGACACATGATCAGATTTCGTATACGAATTTAGTTAGAGAAACTGGAGAAGCTGTATACAAGTTCAAGAAAGTTGTCACTCTTTTGAATTCAACTTTAGGTCATGCAAGAGTGAGGAAATCCAACAAATTCAAGACCCCTTTACCTCATAACATCCTTGTTGAAAACCCGAATTGCAAAATCGATGATCATGCGAAAGCTCTTAGGTTACTTCCTATCGACTCTCCTGAAAACCGAGTCCTAGAGAATGGTGCTAATGTGAAATGTAATCTAACTTTAGGAAGCCCTTCTCTGGAATTAAGTTCAAATAGTAGAAATCCCCTTAATTTTGGCCAACAAACGCCTTTCCCGAGCTATAACTATCTTCAACAGCAACAACAGCAGCAGCAACAACAACGGCGGTTTCTACTTCAGCAGCAGCAGCAATTGAAACACCCCGCGGAGATGATGTACAGGCGGAGCAATAGTGGCGTTAGTCTAAATTTTGATAGCTCAACATGTACTCCTACCATGTCTTCGACTAGGTCATTTATATCCTCATTGAGTGTGGACGGTAGCGTTGCTAATGGTAATAGCTTTCATTTAATTGGGGCTTCACACTCAGCGGATCAGAGCTCGTTCCAACACAAGAGAAAGTGCTCCGGAAGGGGAGAAGAGGGAAGCGGGAAATGTGGAAGCAGTGGAAGATGTCACTGTTCAAAGAAGAGGTTTGTATTTTATCTTGCTTTTATATTTGTTTCTTTTTATCATATAATGTCTTATAGGTGATTAATAACTTTGGAATTGTCTTCGTATAGGAAACACAGAGTAAAGAGATCAATCAAAATACCTGCGGTAAGTAACAAGCTAGCTGATATTCCTTCCGATGAGTATTCTTGGAGAAAGTATGGACAAAAGCCGATCAAAGGTTCTCCACATCCTAGGTACTATTCACACCTTCTTCCGTAAGCTGCATCTCAATTACCACGTTTTGCGAATCGGAACTATATGATTATCAATTTTAATCACAATCTTGCCATGTGCATCTTGATCAAAGAGTTGGAGAGTGAAAAAGTGTATTCCCCAGGATTAATTATCATGTTTAATGTATGTGGTTGATGGCGGATGCAGAGTATGAAGTACATGTTCATGTGAACCAATTAGCTTTTGTCTAGACTCTAGACCTTGTATACGTATTGAGAAATTCACTTGAATATTTATAAATATTTGACTGTGAACCTAGTCATTATCATATCTTATCTTTGAGATTGTTTTAGGAATCCATTAACTTCAAATCGTGATTCTGCATCCGTCTGTATTGCTGGTGTTTGCAAAAGCTACCTCAATCCTTAAGAATATACGTTATAAGAAGCTCCAGTCTAACATGAAAGCTTATCTCTTTCACATGACTCCCGTCCTTCTCGTTTGGCGTTTAGACTTACTTCATATTTGGGTGGTGAAGTGAGGTGTTTGATTAATATAATGATTGACTTAATGTTCTTCGTTTTTTTTATTTTTAGTCAATCGAAAAAGAACAATTGTTATGCTTGACTTGTTGATTCTTTCATTCAATAAACTGATACTCAATAGTCGCTTTTACTTCCGGGATCCGTGGTGTGATAGTTGCTCTATCAAGTCGCTTTTATTGATCACAACAACCAATTCTTGCTTTGATTCTGTGCAAGCTTAATGCATTTTTGCGTAGACTTAGCGCCTTCCTTGACGTATGCAGGGGATACTATAAATGTAGCAGCATGAGAGGTTGCCCTGCCCGGAAACATGTCGAGAGATGCTTGGAAGATGCTTCAATGCTTATCGTGACATACGAAGGTGAACATAATCATCCCAGGTTGTCATCACAATTGGCTAATACCTGAAAACTATCGGAAACTTTAACAAAGCAGATCACAGTCCTCGACAGCTTTTTGTGTACTCTGTTATCGATTGGCTTCCGTTGTTACTGTACATATGGTATTTTGGTGGAGAAAACATCAATTCCGGGTTGAAGAACTATGCGATAGGATTCGAGATTTTCCTGATTGTAAGAATATTTCATGATCAAGTATGAATCCTTTTTTTGTAATTTAGCCATTGTGGTAACTTAGTTTTGTGATATACATGCTTTCAGGTTGTAGATTTTGATTTGTTACAATGCAAAGTAGATTTATATTCCTTTTATCTGTGTCCCTCACCCCTCCTCCGGGGCGGATTGGGACTTAACCCAACACCTTACGACACGAGCTTACGACAATCATCTAGATGCCTAATTACAAGTTCATGTGAATTTGACAGCAATTCTCAATCTCTGTATATATGAATAAATCTACTAAATGTTAATAAATATTTGACCATAGACATAGCTATTATTATAATTAAGCCCCTTATAATTAACTTGAAGTCATTGTAGAAACTGATTATGCTAGCCCCCCCACAACCCGAAAACATGTTTAAAGATGGTAAGAAGATGGAAATTAGGATTTGTTCTCGTAAAAGATTCAAATGAGCAAGGTGTAATATGGAAATGAAAAAATTCTTGATAGGGAACACACTCCTTTGTTCACTTTTAAATGGACCGTATCTTGAGTAATATTAAATAAACTTGGCCAGTGGGTATCAGTTACCAAAAAGTTGTAACGCGATAATATAAAAAGATTTATTCTCTAATCAAGTCATCTATAAAATAACTACAAGTAACTGTCCATTATAAAGGTTTATTCTCTAATCAAGACAAATGCTATAGTATATTAAGCATATTCTTAATATTAAAATTATTTTCATCGTCAATGTAAAAACAACTTTTTTTTCTCCATCTTTTATCTTTTAGAGTTATGAGTTAGTTTAATCCAACTAGAAGAGTAGTGAAGATGACCTACGATCCCAATCTTTTATGCTTGCGTAGTAGTTCTTCCTCTTGTTCCATCGAATGTACTTAGAAAAGTAGTTGCGAGGAATAAAAAAGTGTACTCGATAACATTTGATTTTGTTCTTGCTAATAGTTGATAGTAAGGTAGAGCATCTTGTAGTGGAATATGGTAAGCATAGCATCTAGAAAAAAGAATATGTTAATTTAGTGCCCAATTTTATTTTTTTCTCTATATTCACTTTTTGTCACTTGTTTTGTGAATAAGAAAGGCAACAACTATGAAAGCTAACACACTCTATATGAGTAAGACATTCATTATATTTTGTTATGGAATCATTGGTTAGTACTCTATTGGAATACCTATGAAAGCAACTTCAAAATATAACCTAAGGCAATCTTCACAATATACCTATGAAAGACATTCATGTGAACTTGTGTCAGTCTTATATAGCACTTCACGTTTCCTTATTTTTTTTATGTGCGCTTTGCCTACAGTGTCATATACATTCATTTTTTGAAGGTTTTGTCAACCTTAAGAAACTCGAACTTAAAAAAATGTTACTATAACATCAAAAGGACAAGGCCTTAAAGCCCAAGCCCATGCATGGACAGGTTAGGCTAGCTTGTGAGGCCAAAATTAAAAAAAAAAAGAAAGGATTCAGCTTGAATCGAGATCAGAGAACTCCATGCAATTCATGCGACAATTTTATTATTGAAGTTGTTTGCTTCGATACAAGAGATTTACACGAAGCAAGCTTTAGTAGGTGTGAACAACTTTTACTTGCTTGGAGTAAAGGCTGAAAATAATGATTTTTATATAAGTTGGATTTTCTAGACTTTGATATTTACCTTCTTATTATACCTTTAAGCCCTTTTGCTAGACAGGATTAACTTTTAAAAAGTTCTATTATTAGAATAAAAGAAATTTAAGGGAAAGTAAAAAGATTTATGACCCATATTTTAGCTCAAATAAACTATATAGCTCATCTAATCACAAACAAATATTGAACGAGTTGTGATTCAACAGACATGTTTATTGATTCGATTCATTTTAACCCGCTTACATGTGACGTAATGCGCTCATTTCTTTAAAAACTTTAAAATTTTAATTTGAAATTGTATATTATCCCAATTATCAGCAAAAATATCAGAGGGGGATAATATACAATTCCAAATTAAACTGAATCGTCGGATTGGTAATTACCTATGACTTTTGTAGTACATTATTATTACAAAGACTTTTGATGGTCTTACTGGCACGTGTTATATATAGTGGTGCACCTTTTGACTGGGTAAAATCATAACAAGGCTATAGATGTGGAGATGTACGTTAACCTATGATTGATGAATTGATACGCATGCTTTCAGGTTGTAGATTTTGATTTGTTACAATGCAAAGTAAATTTATATTCCTTTTATCTGTGTCCCTCACCCCTCCTCCGGAGCGGATTGGGACTTAACCCAACACCTTACGTCACGAGCTAAGGACAATCATCTAGATGCCTAATTACAAGTTCAAGTGAATTTGATAACTTTTCTCAATCTATGTATATATGAAGAAATCTACTAAATGTTAATAAATATTTGACCATAGACATAGCTATTATTATAATTAGTCCCCTTATAATTAACTTGAAGTTGTTGTAGAAACTAAGCTAGCTATTATCATAATTAGTCCCCTTATAATTAACTTGTAGTCGTTGTAGAAATTGATTATGCTCACGGGGGGGGGGGGGGGGGG
>JAJOOH010032743.1:0-23721 GCA_029582605.1 Solanum gracilifrons
CGTATTAAGGTTGAAGGTTAGTAGGGTTAGCGGGTTGTCTTCCCTTGCGAGGGTTTGGGTTGTTAGCGTTTGGAGCAGTCCTAGCCTTTTGCTGTTTACTGCGTTTCACTCCATATATCTTTCTTGTTATCGTCTCTTTTGTTGAGTATACGCTATCTTTTGTACTGGCTGTTATGTTTGCATATATCTCTCCTGTCACTTAGATTTGTTGTTCTTGAGCGGAGGGTCTCTTGGAAACAGCCTCTCTACCTCCACGAGGTAGTGGTAAGGTCTGCGTACTATTTACCCTCCCCAGACCCCACCTAGTGGGATTTCACTGGGTTGTTGTTGTTGAGTTATATAGCTGAGGTACCATATATATAACTAAGCTATATAACGCATATTGAAAAAATTGGAAAAATTCCAGACAAACACTCATAGACAACCTAGCTGAGACGTGAAGTCTTACATATATTTTAGAATAAACTTCAAGGAAAATCTGTATCTACCTGTAAAACTTCTTCTGTGTGGGAGCCGTATTTTGGAGATTGTTCTCTGGGGAAAATACGAATGCTAGCACCAGTGACTCGTCGCAATTCAGCAATTAGGATACCTCCATTACCAAAGAGACAACTCATGTGACGTGCATGTACCAGAAGCCTTGATACAACTGCAGCTCCTGGTTCAAATCCAATCTCAGCAATTCTGCCCTGGACACGCATAAGAGCTTCCTGAGCAGGGGAATGTCTTTGCTCCAGGTTCTGCAGGAATAACAAAGAAGCTGATCTCAATAAAGATTTGCAAGGATAGAGTAGCGAGGCTAAAAGATCAACACCAGTTCCTTCTGACACCATTATCAACTGAATAAGTTTAAAAAATCTACAAATTGACTCTATGCAGCAGATAATATGACAGCGAAGTGACACAAAAAGAAGTGAGCAAATCACTTTAACATAGGAAATGCAAGTGGGTCTGTGAGAAAAGGCAGAAACAGTTGCTTAGTTAATGGTCAGCCTACGCACCTCTCTTGCAGATATCACAACCATTCTTTCATCTAAATCAGATGCTGAATCAGCAACCTTGACAGATGCACCAGTTTCAGTCTGCATCACCCTAATAATTGAGCCACCTTTTCCTATCAAATTTCCAACCTTGTCAACCGGACATAACACCTTAAACACGACCTCTTCCTCCAAGACCATCCTGTGGTTGATTCCAGCACTCTCAACACCAGAACTCCTCGAGAACTGCTCGGGCGTGTGATAACCAGTTCCATTTTGTGACATCCCTGAAAATTTAGGGGTAGAGGGATTTACTAAATCTACCCTAGAGTTATCCTGAAGGCAGCTTGAAACAGACAACAGAGCTTTTCTCAAAGTTGAAAAGCTTCCAGTTATCTGCACACAAAGATATCCCCTCAACAGTCAAAATCATATACAGAGTAACGTAATCATACAAGCAAAACAGAGATAATCAATGAAATGAACAAAAATCAATCTCATATAAAGCTAAGAAAGCAACCCGGCATGTGCCTCTGCTATAATGACATAATTCAATATAATCCTCACAGACATACACACATATACTTGTAGCAGAATTACTCAGTATTAGGTAGAGGTATTGGATTGTTGGGAGCACACTTGGTCTCTGGTAGTTGTTTAAAAGGATCGACTACCGCATCTGTTTGTCATCTACTAAATCAGCCTGCTCTGGTGGTGCAATTAGAAAAAATAAAGATGTAGAAGGAATAGAGAAGCATGGACCTATCCCACTATTCTAAAGGTTGGTAATTTCCCCATGTTGTAAAACTTCCCATAAACCCTTAGAAACTGCTGTCCATCACAACAACTGCTGAAAATCATCCTTGATGGAAGCACGGTTATATATATGACATTTGGGTCAAGGGTCCCTTCGATAAGAAAGAGGCGTCTGAGTAAATAGAAGTGAGATCTTCCTATTGATCACTAGTGGGACTGGCTCCCGGGGAAAGGTCTAAACAAATTACTTCTTTGAACTCCATCCCATCTAAGAGTGAGGTTCTGAGTGCTTAAAAGGTTTTTGGAGTAGAAAAGACTCACCGGAACACGGCTGAAAAACGCCGCCGGCTCCGACTACTCCGTGACAATGGATGGGGGTATGTTGATCATTTATTTCCGATACACTATTGCTCTGCGATGTATAACATTTGGTATCAGAGCAATACTTTTAACCTCCGCCTTGTTTGATTTTTGGAATTTCTAAAAACCACTCAAAATGGTCTTAATTTTAGATCTTGTTTAGAAACTTTTGAAGTATTCTAATGGTAGAGATCTTATGGAAATTGATTTTCTAGCAATCTGCAATTCTTTTTTTTTTTTATAAAGGTAACATTAGCAATCTGCAATTCTATATGTTGTTTTTGGTGTCTTTAACAGGTGAACACGAACTGAGTTTTCAAACGGGTCGAATGACCCGTCAAGAGGAAGAAGACAGCCTATATAGTGTGTTTTAAGTGTTGCACTGTGGTTGAAGTCTTGAAGTTTTGCCTTTATTCGTGTAATGCACCCACAGTCACTTATAACTTTTTGTCTTTTATATATGTAACGTAAACTAATAAAGTAATAATAAAAGGCAAAGAGACTGCCGTTTTGGTTACAGTGTGTCAGTGGGTCACGCAACTAGTTAGGTCTCTAATATTGTTTTATGCGGTTACTTAATTTTGTTTGGGCTTAATAAAGATAAATGATTTATCTGTTGGAGTTGCCTTTCTCGAAATTGAGCAAACTTTTTTTTATGACAAGGAAACCCGCAGCCGCTACGCTTTGGTGCGCACAAGGTAAATCCGTCACTCCTATGCAATAGCTAGCAAACCACACGGGAGAGGTAACCCGCACTAGGCAAGTCCGATGAGATGAGCTTGACCTAGAAGGCAAATCCCTTGCTTTCGTTGGCAAGGGGTTTCGATCATATGCAATTCATCAGGTTTTAAACCAAGGAGCTAATTCGTTCGGAACTCAGTTGACTGCTTCACCCTCACGGTAATACTTCGCTATCAGCCACCCAGGAGTATTTAGCCTTGCAAGGTGGTCCTAGCTGATTCACTATTATGTACTTAATAAATTATTATGTCTATTGTATGTAATATTTGTCTCTTTCCATATTCATATTTAAGCACGTGAAATTTAAGTTCATAGCATAATGTTCAGCAATAAATCTTGTATAAGATTTTGATTTAATGTCTAGTGGCTCTTATAATTTTGTTTGATTGAGATTAGCCACAATTATCTTGGTTAAATAATATTGGATCAAATAAGGAAATTATACATATTAAATAAGGATCAATGTCTGAGTGAACTATAATTTTATTTGATTGAAGATTCACCACATCTTTAATTGAATAAAATTTTAAAGTTAAGGATCACATAAAGAAACTTTAGACATTAGAATTGTGATAAATTATCCACGTTATAATAACTCAAAAACCTTTATTTTTGGGTGGCATATATTTTTATGATAAGGGAAACCTGCAGTCACTATCATTTGGGTACACACGGGGTATAACTCTTGCTCCTATGCAATAAATTGCAAACCACACATGAGAGGTAACCCGCACTAGGCAAGCCCGGTGCGACGAGCTCGACCCAGAAGGCAAACCCTTTGCTTCCATTGGCAAGGGATTTCGAACTTGAGACCTCCAACATGGAAGTCCCAAGACCAAACCACTGGGCCACCCTGACGGGTTATTTGGATCGCATATATAATTAGGATAAAATATTAAATACTTCTCATAATTACACACAGGAATCATGAATGAGAGTTTAATAGTTTTATCATAAAGATAAGAATATCATGCTAGTAAATTGATAATTTTATCGTAAGGTTGAATTAAAATTTAGCCCACAAGCAATTTTATGTCCGTAGATTCAATTTTCTATTATTTGCCTCAAATTTATGTTAAGTATGTACGTATATTTTTGCAGTTATGCAACTTGTTGCAAATTTATCTCATATTTGTGATATTCCTGAACTGAATGGTGAGAACTATGAGTTCGAGAAGGAGAGAATTTTCCTTCGCTTAGGGTGCATGGATATTGATTATGCTATAAGGAAAGAAGAACCATCTATTAATGAAATCAACACACAAGATGAGATTGGTCTTCGTGAACAATGGGAGTACTCCAACCGTTTAAGTGTTATGTTCATTAAGACCAAAATCTTTGCTGGTATTCGTAGTTCTATTAGTATAACAATGTCAAGGCATTACTAAAGGCTATTGATGAACAGTTTGAAACTTCAAATAAGGCATTTGCCAGCACCTTAATTATGAAATGCTCATCAATAAAGCTCATCAGTGTGAGAGGTATGCGTGAGCACATCATAATGATGCGAGACTAAGAGGCTCAACTAAAGACTTTTGAGGTCGAAATGTCTGAAACTTTTTGTGTGCACTATATATTGAATGCTTTGCATGCACGGTAAGATCTCTTACACATAAGGATATATGGTCTATTAATGAACTTATTGCCAAATGTGCTTAAGAGGAAGGTTGAGGAAGCAGGAGAAAGTGCATTCATGACTACTCAAGAAAAGAAGACCTATCAAGCCAAGAAGAAATGGAAAGGAAAGGCACCACTTGAAACTTGCATCAAGAAAGAATCCCAAGGTCGCTTATGTAGAAACAAAGGGCACATAAAGCCGGATTTTGTCAAGTATCAACAATGGCTTGTGATGAAATGTACTTCAATCTCTCTTGTTTGCTATGAAGCTAATATGATTGATGTTAATCATAACACGTGGTGAATTTCTCAAAAAAAAAAATAGCACGTGGTGAATTGATTCTGCTTCTACAATTCATATTACGAATTCCTTGTAGGATTTAAGAAACCTGCGTAAGTCAGTGGGAGCTAAAGCATCTATTCATGAAACATGATGCAGTCGCATGTGGAAGCTCAATGGACATGTAATTTAGTTCTTAGTAGTGGTTTCATTTTAGAGTTAGAAAAAGCCTTTTATGTTCCTAATTTTCTAGGAGTTTAATTTTAGTATCAAGACTTGTACCTTTAGGATATTCCTTCTTTTGAAAAGACAATTCCAATCTATTTTATAAATCTAAACTTATTGGATATGTTACATTGACTGATGGTCTTTTATCTCTTAATTTACAAAATGATTCCACTCATAATGTTATGCATGTCCAAGTTATATCTTGGAGGAGTGTTAGACAAACTTTGATTACTACTTCCACTATGGAGGTTGAGTTTGTTTCTTATTTTGAGGCTACCTCACATGATGTATCCATATCTAGGCATCGAATCTCATCTCCAAGGCATCAAAGTTAAATTGTGACAATTCATCTGTTGTCTTTATGGCTAAGATAACAAAAGTGGAAGTCGAAGTAAGCATATCAACATCAAGTTTTTAGCCATAAGAAAACATGTTAAAGTTAAGAAAGCATCTCAAACTTGTTGCTAAAGGATTCGCTCAAAAGGAAAGAATTGATTACATAGAGACCTTTTCTCCTATGTCTAAAATGGATTCCTTGCGTATTATATTGGTATTAGTAGCCCATTTTGATTCAAAATTGCAACAAATGATCCGCATTTCTAAATGGTAATCTAGAGGAAGAGGTTCATATGGAACAAACTAACGGATTCTCCTCTAGTAATGTTGAGCACTAGTTGTATTTAAATGGTGAGCAAAGAAATCCATCTGTTGACTAAAACAAGCCTCACGTCAATGGTATTTAAAATTTCACAATGTTATCTCTTCATTCGACTTTGTTGAGAACATTATGGATCAATGTATATACCAGAAGGTCAGTGGGAGTAAAATATGTTTCTTAGTTCTATATGTGAATGATATTTTACTTGCATCTAATGATTAGGGAATGACACATAAAGTGAAACAATTTCCCTCTAAAAATTTTGATATGAAAGACATGGGTGATGCGTCTTATGTCATTGACATTAAGATCATCGAGATAGACATCAAGGTACCTTAGGTCTATCTCAATATGCCTATTTCAATAATATTTTAGAGAGGTTTTGCATAAAAGATTGTTCACCAAGTGTAGCTCCTATTGTAAAGGGTGACAAGTTCAATTTGAATCAGTGCCCGACGAACAATCTTGGGAGGGAACAAATGAAGGACATTCCATATGCTTCTATTGTTGGAAACTTGATGTATGCTCAGGTTTGTACAAGACCTGACATAGCATTTGCTGTTGGAATGTTAGGAAGATATCAAAATAATACAAGTCTTGACCACCAAAGAGCTGCAAAGAAACTCTTAAGATATCTTCAAGGGACAAAAGACTACATGCTTATGTACAAACGACCATATGACTTGGAAGTAATTGGCTACTCTGATTCTGACGTTGTTGTTTGTGTTGATTCACAGAAATAAACTTCAAGATACATTTTTACATTAGCTGTTGAAGCTATATCTTAGAGGAGTGCCCAAGCAAACTTTGATTACTATTTCCACTATGGAGGTTGAGTTTGTTTGTTATTTTGAGGATACCTCACATGTATGGTTGCAGAGTTTCATATTTGTGCTAAGAATTGTTGACTCTATCTCTATGCCATTAAAGTCAAAGTGTGACAATTCAGTTGTTGTCTTTATGGCTAAGAATAACTGAAGTGGAAGTCAAAAGCAAGCATATTGACATCAAGTTTTTAGCCATAAGAGAACATGTTAAAGATAAAAAAGTGGTCATTGAACTGATGTTAACTGATCCTATAACTAAAAGCATGCCATTGAAGAAATTTAAGGATCATGTAGTCACAATGGGACTTAGTTCCACTATGTCAAATTTCATTGTAACAACAAATATTGTTGAAACTCTATTTATATGATATTTCTAGTATTTGTAATTGTGTGCACATTCACTTTATTTTGAGAAATGTCGCGAAATTATGGACCTAGAATAAACATTGAGTTTATTCATTAAGTAATATGGGCTAAGGCTTAGATGCATAATGCATAGTGATACATGGACGATACTACTTATCTTTAGAGGAAATATCGCTATGATCGTGTATAATGTTTCATTCATGGGATTAGAGTATACACGAACTAAGTGGGAGAATGTTAGCGAATGTTAGTAATTTGATGAAATGGCCTGTATGACATGGACCTATCCCACTATTCTAAAGGTTGGTAACTTCTCCATGTTGTAAAACTTCCCATAACCTCTTAGAAATTGTTGCCCATCACAGCCGTCCGTTCTAGATGGAAGCACAATTATATATATGACATTTGGTTCAAGGGTCCCTAAGCACATTACTTCTTCAAACTCCATACCATCTACGAGTGAGGTTTTGAGTGCTTAGAAGGTCTTAAGAGTAGAAAAGACTCACCGAAACACGGCTGACAAGCGTCGCCACCGCCGACTACACCGTGACAATGGCTGGAGGTATGTTGAGCTTTTATTTCCATTGTGTTATTGCTTTGTAATGTCTAACCTTTGGTGTCAGAACAATACTTTTAACCTCTGCCTTGTAGAATGAATAGAAGGATTAGGAAATTGAGGAGTTGGTGATATTATTCTACTGTTCTTATCAACTTTTGAGGTGACAAGAGCCAAACTTAGAGGTGGAAGGATCGAATGATAGTAAAATCTCTTTTATTCTATCTATATGTACTTTGCAAGTAAGGTGGGTCTTCTGTCTCATGCATGCACCTCCTTGCACTCCGAGTAAGAGTCCAAGGGTCCCTTTTGGATGTTGTCAAGTGCACTTTGGTTATGAAGGTTAATAAAATCAGTCAGTACACCCCCTCCAACTCAATCAAGTTCCGTACTTCCAAAAACATACTCCCTTCGCTCAACTTTTCTTGATCTGCTTCCACTCTGGACAGTTCTAAATAACTTACTTCCTTAATAGGCAGAAATTACAATCTTTGTATAGTGAATTGGAGAGAAAACATACTGCTATGTGATATTTTCAATTAGATGTAACATCTTTACTGGCTCGTTTTTTTGTTTTCCAATTATTATTTCAACATATCTCTACAAACTCAAGTATATTAATCTATATTCCATCTCTTCCTCCAATCGCCATTTTGGATACTCTGTGAAACTATTTTGGACAGATGAGCACACAAGACAACAGAGAATCTATCAGAAAGGAACTTCATTTATTCCGCTTTTTTGAGTATTTAGTTAATTACACATTGGGAGAATTCTCTCTTTCTTCTGGTGTTCCTTTGGAAGTTATGAGCACGACTTAATTACCAATCAAGCATAAAACTCGACTTCAGTACATAGAGAAGTGTTCAGAGACAGTAACATGAAATCTGCAAGTGAACAAATAAATAATTGAAACTGGAAATTAGGAAGAAAGTGCATTGCCTGAATTAACTCGTCACCCGGTAATGCACAAGCAGGCATATGATCTTTAGGCAAAACCCTAACTTGAGCTCCAGTCTCCTGTCTTATTTTCTCAATAATCTTTCCCCCTTTTCCCAGCACGCTTCCAACCTGATTACTCGGTGCTAAAAGCCTACAAACCACCACTCCCTGTGGACTCCTCACATCGCTAAATTCATCCTTCTTCCCTTCTCCTTCCGATTGAACCGCATTCCCTTCCTCATCCACTTTCAGAATCCTCTCAAGTACTCTAATCAACGCCCGCTGAGCCTGGGATGATGACTCATCATTGACAGCCGAATGAGGTAATTCTTCACCATTGAAACCACCAGCATCCGAGCTGGTTTGATCTTTCTTCGTTGAGTCGGCTATAACAACGATAACACGCTCATCGCAACCGGCTAGTGAATCATCTATGCGAATCTTAGCACCAGTCTCCTCTCTGAGCTGTCGGATTATGGCTCCACCTTTTCCGATCACACCGCCGGTTTTATCCGCCGGACAGAGGATTCGGAAGAATGCTTCACCGGGAGAGAGCTTCAGAAATGGCGGCGGCGGTGGTGGTGTACGAAAGGAATTGGACGGCGGAGTTGCCGAGGACGGCAGCAGTTGGTGGCGGCGCTTGGTGGTCGGAGTGGAAGTATCAAATGCGGTGGTGGTGTCCAAGTGTCGCTTGTGGGCGAAGGATGAGTCCATGAAAGAAGAAAGCGTCGAGAAAAGAGAAGCATGTAAAGTGGACTTGTGAGAGGGGTTTTTTTAATCCCCTATATTTTTGCTAATATAAAATCATAAAAAAATATGGATAGATTTGGTATAAATATAGTGATTAATAATTAATTATCAAAAAAAGATACTCTCTCCGTTTCAAATAAAATACTACATAGTTTAACTTGACACGAAATTTAAAAGAAAAAATTCAATTTTATGATTCTAAATTGATCAAAGAAAAACAATATTATAAATTAAAGTTGTGTCAAATATACTAAAATGTTTTATTAATCTTGTTGCTTTAAACATATTAATTAGAGAGTTGAAATTAAAGTGTTATAAAAAAAAGAATTATTTTTTAAAACGTTCCTTTTTAAATGGAAGTACATGTTATATAAATTTTTCATAAGAATAAATAAGACAAAACAGTTTTTATATTTTATTTTTTTTTGTAGTTAATAAGAATTTGGTTCATTTTATTTTGTACATTCTTAATTATATTCGATATATTACGATTTCTCGTTCATGATTGATCAAATTTGATAGATTCTCTTTTGAAAAGAAGTTTTGATCGAGAAGAATAATATTAAAATCATTTATGTATAGTTTTAATTTAAGGTGTAACATTGCATTTGTTCACTCTCCATTCATTTAAGTAACTTTTGTACTTATTCTAAAGTTCATCTAAGGAACAATATCATATGAATATTCTGTGTGTTCTAATTTGTTAGTTACATATAACTGTAATTTTCTTTATTTGATAATATTTCAATTGCAGATATTTTCTTTTTTAGTAATGCACACTTGTAATTTTTATTATTTAGTAATAATTCAACTACAAATAATCTATTTTTTTTTAACAAATAAATTTTTTAATCGCAGCAAGTGACTTGCTTTCAATACGCTACTTGAATAAATAGGTGGATAGAAGATATTTATGACCATTCATATGTTAGGATTATTTTTTACTCTCTTTGGCAGGTAAAATAGTATATATCTAAATTATTGAATCCCATAGACCTAACAGATCATTTTCTAAGCCCGATGATGAAATCCTTGCTTGCCACTGGATTACACAAGATGATTTAAAGTCACTTTGTTGACATGAAAGTTCAGTACACAAAGCATTATATATGCTAGCAAGATCCGAGAAAGAGTTATATCCTAAAGATTGTGATGTAAACCTAATATAAACATTAATGATTGCTTTCGCAACTCAAACAAGTGACCTAACTTAGCTGGCAACAGAGCTAAAATGCATAGCTAAACTAAGTGAGACTACTACATTATTCAATGTCATTGCCTCCTAAGCTTTGATGAACAATAACGCCAAATACAATGTAATTTCATAAATGAGATCTAAAAAAGATAGTGTACATAAACATTATCCTACCTTTGAGAAGATAGAGAGGTTATTTTCGAAAGACTCAACTAAACAAACAATGAAAAAAAAAATCCAACACAACAGATAGTGATATAAGTCTATAAGAAAGGAAATAAAGAATAATGCTAAAGGGAACAAAATACACCCGACTACTAATTAAAATTCTATCCTCTGAAGACGCATCATATTCTACCTAATCAACTCACTCTAATACTTCTTAAGCCTACCTCTACTCCTCCTCAAGCCAACTTCGGCCAAGCTCACACCTCCTAACCAGCACATCTACACCCAATAAAACTAAGCTTTGATGAACGTTGCTCGGAGATCAACACCAAATAGAACTTGATATTGTCGTAAGTGTACGCATTCAATTGTCTAAACTGAGATGTTGAAATAACTAAGAGTAGACTGGAAAACGAAAATCAAATGGAGACCAGCATCATGAGAGGTGCACCCTCAAGACCTTATTATTAATTATATTGCACATCCGTTCAATAAATTATAGAACAAACAAACATTGTACCCAAGTAATATCACTTAGGTATAAATTCACAGTCGCAGCTTTATTCTTCAAATCTCGTGATAAACTCAAAACTAAAGATAACATTACCTAAATGACCCGGTTATTCGCCATGCTATTGGATAAAAAGAGATACAGCAACCATACAAAAGACTACTGAGCAAACACACATTCTTTTTTTCCATTTTAATTTCATGGATCCAGACGTCCATTGTGGAAAACTGCACAACTGACTTGATGTGTTCTTACATTGTAGAAGACCACAGAATTATTTGCTTCTCGAGAATTTGGTCGATCCCTACAAAACTGCACATTTCAGCAAATCGCGATTATCGAGTCTCATCCTCAAGGTTGCGGAAACCAGCAACCAAATCATCATGAAGCTTCTGAAACTTGCCCACCAGAACATCCTCTCCTTCAGCTGGATCCTCAAACTTTTGGGACCTGTGAGAAATCGAGGTGTAAATAAACAGGAAGAATGGTCAAAAGGGGCAAGGACAGGCAATGTATTAAACTGGCAGCATAGGGATATCTTTTTTATTTTTTTACTGGTTGCAGCATTGGGGACATATTTGCTAGACAATGTAACATGATATCGTAGTACAAAATCCATATCTAGGCAGTAACTTACACCAAACGGTAGAACAAATCTCCTAGACGGTGCTTAATGAGAGTGTAAGTGATTTTCTGTCCATCCATACCAGCTCCTCGTTCAACGGCCTGTGCAAAAGATTATAACAGAAAATGTTACAAGGGAATCCCAAAATTCAATTTTCTCTACTTACTGGTCTCAAGTGACAATGTTTCAAAAGCTACCTCGAATCTAACTAAATGTGACAAAAGGATGTAAGAGCATAAAAATAACAATCATCATCAGTACATACCACTATCTATATGAATGAGAAGAATGCAGTATGAAGGAAATACAGAAGGAAGATCTTAATGCAGTGAATGCTAAACTATCTTACCTGGTTGGCCAAGTTATAGAAGTGGATGATGTTGCGCAACATCCAAACAGATTTGTAGAAAGGACAGAACTTATCATATCTGTCATAAGACAAAAAAAAGTGAGTCCATGACAATCCAATTCCTTCCAGAATAAGGCATTGATTTATACAACTTACGGCGTAAAAGCATTTTGTGCAAGGTAGTCCTCCCTTAAAAGTTTTGCAGTTTCCAAGGTAATCTTATCTGTTTCAGCTAAAGCATCCTTTCCGACAAGCTGCAGAAGGCAAGATCCAATTTAGTGTATTCCCTCTCTGAGAAGAGAAGTAAGAAGATGCAAACCATCTTTTTATGCATTGCAAGATTACTACAGAATTGTGGGACATGTTTTTAAATATTTTGGGTCTAAAGTTGACTATGCCAAGAGACACACGGGAGCTTCTACAAGGTTGGTAAAAAAAAGGGGTCTAAGGGATGTTCACTCAACGGTCTAGAATGCAATTCCAGAGGGTATTTAAAGGTTTATATACACAACATACCCAGTATAATCACAAAAGTGGAGTTCGGGGAGGGTAGTGTGTACGCAACCTTACCCCTACCTTGTGAAGGTAAAGAGGTTGTTTCCAATAGACCCTCAGCTCAAGTAAAGCATAATAAAATCAAGTAGGGAAAGGAAATATAGTGAAGCTAGGGCTGGGCATATATCACCAAAAACAAATTACCAAACCGGACAAATAATTTTGGTAATTTGGTTTTCAGTACGGTATTCGGAGTAAAATTTCTGAAATACAGTATTCGGTACAATTTACTAATACCGTTCGGTATTCATTAGGATTCTTTTGCCCACCATTTCTTCCTAGAACACTGAACAGCCACACAAGAATAGCCGAACAACCACCATCTAATCTGAGTCTGACTATCTCAAATCGCTAATTTCAGGTTAGATACTCTCTTATGATTTGTTTTCTACCCTTTTTATCTTCTTGTATATTAGGGCAGCCTAAAGGTTGTTGCACGTTCGTCATCATGTTTTGATTCACGGATTCTGCCCTACATTTAGCTCGAATCTTAAGTAGTACTTATAAATTATTTTGAATTTATGAGTGCGTAATCTGACTAGGACCTATATCGTAGGTTAACTGTAACTGACAAATTTTTTTGCTCAAGGATTCCCTCATTCTTGATTTCTAATTGCAAGTTGCCTCAGCCCTCAGGTACTTTCTGGTTTCTTGCTAAATTTTAAAGTTTTTCTGGTTTCTCTTTTGTTGGCAACAGTACTTCTCTTGGAGTTTTAGATCTAAAATTTAAGTTCCAATGAGAAATCCAAAACTCATTGGTTCTGTCATGACTTTTTAGTTTATTCACTATGTGAAAATTCTAATCTATTTTCCTATATTGTAGCTTGTGGAGGTGATAAAGATGTACGGTGTTTCAGTATTTTTGAGAAAGAATACCGTGTTTCAGTATCAATATATAGCTGTCATTTTTTCTTCTTTTTTACAGGTTCTTTCACATCTATGACTAAATCTTGATGGATTTTGGTGAGTAATAAGCCTTGATTTTGTGAAGGAATAAAGAACCCATACGGGGATGGGAAAGGAGCAATGGGACTGTTTTAGACTTTTAATATTAGCCAGATTGTAAACATTAACTTAATTTCCTTTTTTAAGACTGAAACTTTGATTTTGTAAGACCACAACATATGGTATGCTTTGGAATTGAATGACTGGTTTTAGACTTTTAAATTTGGACCAGCAGGGGCACGAAAGAAGACTTCACCAAAGTTGAAAATGGCTGGAAAATTGTGCTGCTGCAAAGACAAGCCAAACATGTTGATGCTACAAACTGATAGATCTCTCTTTTGCTATAACTATGCAGGCATTGTTTTTTTTTTTTGTTTTTTTTTTAACTTGGTAACTTAACTATGCAGGCATTGTGTAGTGTTTACTTCCAGCAAATCATCAGTTTCATCTCTATTGTAAATATACACATCATAGAACTAATTTAGTTGTCGAAGAATCAAACCTTCTACCCTAATCCTTGACCCATATCCTATCTAGGGTCATATTACAAGTGTGTCATGTCCTGTCTAATCACTTCCCCAATACTTCTTCGCATTTGGTGAATTATATAGAAAGGAGAAACTCTAAAAAAAAAAAAAAAGGAAAATGTATCTAGTCTTAAGTTAAATTATATTTCTTCTAATTACCTCCCCAATACTTCTTCGCATTTGGTGGATTATATAGAAAGGAGAAACTCTAAAAAAAAGGAAAATGTATCTAGTCTTAAGTTAAATTATATTTCTTTACTTTCTTTTTGGGGAAAGAAGCAAATGTACATGAGAGTGATGAAGTAGAAAATACAGTTGATTTTATAAGCTCTCTTCACAATATGTGAAAGGTACTTTTGATGTACTCGGTTGTCTATATCAGCATGTTCTTGATGTTCACTCTTCTATATAAGACTTTACCTTATAAAAAAAACTTCCTTTCATCATGTTCTATTGTTTTGGCTTCTCTTTCAATACAGAAAGCCCATAGCGCCGCTCTGGGCTTCCTGTCTCTCAAATAAGCCCATCAAACCACAAATTTCTCTCTAGGCTCACTCCTTAGCATGTTGAACCTACTCTCCCCTTTCATATCCAGGCCTGTTCTTCAGCTTGTTGAGCCTGATCTTTCTCTTTACATTAAGTCTACCCTTTATCTTCTCAAAGAAAAAAAAAGACGAAATATTTTGTCCATGTGTAAACCTAAGAACCAGGTTACACGTGTGGGAAGGTGTTAGAGAAGTACACTTGCTTGTCATCATTTGTGCAACAGTGCAAGGGTCTCCAAAGGGGTTTATAATGTATTGGCACTCTACCCATCCTTAATATTTTGAATTGAATGCTCGAATTTTCTTTCCCCAATAGTTGCAAAGGTCAATAAACTAGGAAATTTAGAACAACTTTGACATAAACTCCGGAACCAATGTTCACCCAGCTATAACCAATTTCTTTTCCGCACAACACAATCCCTCTAAGTATGAATTCCCTCCATTGGAACATGACTTCTAAGTCTGACCTTCAAGGAATATGAACAAGGAAGACAGAGAGCACAAAGGCTAGCAAATAGCCTTTGAGCAAGGAAACATCATGTCCATATCAACAATCGCCAGACCAAATACAAGTGAAAAAGGCTCCTTAAACAAAATAAGCCTAAAGGTAGAGCTACATCAACCCCACCTCCATCCCCTTCTCCTAGGTGAATTAAATATGGCAACTTTATCAAATAAAACTCCAGAAAAAGGTAAAATACCACATACTTGAACAATTTCATTTAGGTCATCCTCCCTCTGCAGCACCTCACGGGCTTTTGTCCTTATGTTAATAAAATCAGGATCAAACTTCTCATAAAAGGACTCGAGTGCCTGAATACAAAAAAATGTCAAGTCAATGAGAAGCCGTTTTTGGCCAATGAACAGAAACAGGAAAAGACGAAAAATAAGCTTCAAATTTGCAAAATAAGCATAGAAGTGTGCATAAAAAGCATACCCCTGAGTATTTTGAATAGGAAATAAGCCAATTTACAGAGGGAAAGTGTTTCCTCTGAGCCAATTTCTTGTCCAAACCCCAGAAGACCTGCAAAAGAATGATCTTAGAGAAAGCTGGCAGTGGCAGGAACCACAAAAAGTCCACTAATGAAGATTGTGTTTTACTTACCTGAACAATACCAAGGGTTGCAGATGTAACAGGATCTGAAAAATCTCCTCCAGGAGGAGAAACAGCACCAACAATTGTCACACTACCAGTTCTCTCTGGTCCACCAAGACACTTAACTTTACCAGCACGCTCATAGAAAGATGCCAAACGTGCTGCCAAATAAGCAGGATATCCACTGTCTGCAGGCATTTCTGCCTGAAAGGTGCATAGAATATCAGCATATATAAAGATACTACGAAAACAGCATATCTCCACAAATGCAAAGTAGTAACGTGAAACTATTCTACTCTATGAAGGTTTTACACAATCCAGGAGATTCCCACAAGTTGCCACATTGGTTGAAATAGGCTCTTATCAGGGCAGCAGATCACATGTCAAAAGGCATATATGCTGAGAAACCAAAGATATTAGTAAATTATTTTTCTTACTTTAGGAGCAAGCTCATCAGAATCTCACCCTAGATAGGACTAAAACATTAATTACTAAATGTCCAGAAATTAGTTTTACCCCTGTTCAGCTGCAAGTCAGCGAACACTTACCAGTACCTCTTTAGGACTGCATGAATGATACATTTTCACTAATAGTCAGTCAAATCCATTTCATTTTTAATATAAAATAAAATCAGTTCTGCTTGCCAGCGTGATTTTACCGAGATTTGGATTTCACACAGATTTTAGTTTAAAATGCCTGTCTGTGCAAGGGATGGACAATATATCAAGTCAGGTACTGACAATACCAAAAAAATGATAAAGGAACCTTAAAGTATCAGTTGCCTAGAACAGGAAAATATTTTTGCTGTTGCAACTAAAAGAATGAAGAGGTTATTCAACTTCTTGCAATAGAAAGAATGACTACTCACCAATCGACCTGAGATTTCACGTAAAGCTTCGGCCCAGCGAGAGGTCGAATCTGCCATCATACTGACATTGTAGCCCATGTCTCTGAAGTATTCTGCTATAGTAATACCTGAAAACCATAATGACAAAAGCTGAAGAACTGTCTTTGTCTATCAAGAAGCGCTTGCTATTTTTAGAGACGAAAAAGCATCATGGAATATAAGATGACATTTATTTCGGAAGCATAGGAAGAAGCGCTCAGCAGAAAGCATCCACGTGAACATGAACATACAAAGAACAAAAAGTAAAACACCCTTTTAGTGGGTATAAATAAACATGTGCTGGAGGAGGAAATAGACTTATGTTAGCTAGAATTTTAAAGCTAAGCAATTATACGTATTCTAGGGGCCATTTGTCATACTTATTTTATCAAGAGCAAGAGAGGAAAGACATTTTACATCAAGCATCTATTGTCAATCACCCTCAACAAGCATCTACCATACTACAGAAAAATTACATGATGAGATAAAGATCAAATGGCATAACTCCGAGGAGCGCTGACATAGTAAGAATATTAGAGAGTGAAGAAAGTACTAACCTGTATAGATCGAGGCCTCACGAGCAGCCACGGGCATGTTTGAAGTATTAGCGACAAGTGTGGTACGTTTCATGACAGACTCTTCACGCCCATCAGGCAATGTCATTGTCAATTGAGGGAAATCCATAAGTACCTACAAAGAAGTATCTTCTGCAATGAGATTCAAGATAATAATTAAAAGCGCTCGCAAATAGAGTGGAAAAACTACATACCTCTGCCATTTCATTCCCTCGTTCCCCACAACCAACATACACGACAGTATCCGAGTTAGAGTACTGCATTCATTATTAACACGACACAATAGCCTTAATAAGCTTCTTCAGGATCATTTCTAATTTTGGGAAACTGAAATTAATTAGGTAATCCAATGTTAATAAATATCAGACTTACCTTGGAAAGGGCTTGACTAATCACTGTCTTACCACAGCCAAATGCACCAGGTATGGCACAAGTACCACCAAGCACCGAGGGGAATAGGGCATCGAGAACACGCTGTCATGAAATAGAGCAATTAAGCACATATGTCTAAAATTCTCACATGAAATCCCAAAAGAGGCCTAATATATAAGCATGATTTTACCTGTCCAGTAAGAAGAGGGGTATCAGCAGCTAACTTTGATGCTACGGGTCTAGGAGAACGTACAGGCCAAGTCTAAAGAGACGTGAGCAAGTTAATGTCAGTATCCACTGCTGAAACCGTGATAAGAACAAAGCAAAAGATATCTATGGAACTCCATGTAACTAGAAGTTATTGACCTGAAGCATAGTCACTTGCTTTTTGACGCCTTGAAACTCGAGCTCAAGAACAGTATCCTGCAAGCATAGTGGGAAGAGAAAAAAATTAAGTCTCCAGATATAATACTCATTGCATTGCTTGCTATATCTTATATAAGCCTTATTTGATCTCCTCTGATTTAGAAAAAGATGGCTCTATGGCAATCTTATCATTTTTTCTCTGATAAATAATGAAACTTCCTATTTAACAAAGAAATAAACATCTTAACTACATGTTTTTTACAAGACACAAGTCTTAAATGCTAAAAGATGTAAAATGAATAGTACATTGAGCAAATCATACACTTGTGACCAAGTTTTAAAATGGGTACAGATAAAATAAAAGGCATTACTACTGGAGCCACTAAAAGTGCAATCTAGGACGTAAGTTTGCTGTTCAAGGAATGGATTAGCTATCCTTCTTTTTTTTTGAGATTGACGAGTAGATATCCTTTTCCTTTCCAAACAATAAATACAGACCAATTGGTGGCATAGTCTCACACACCTAGGGAGGTGCTTAATTGCCATCTAAATTATTTCAAGTTGGACCAGCTCAAAGACAGTCAAAACATAGTTTATAAGAAACTTACTTCAGATCACTATGCACTACAAAAGGTTGAAATGATAGTGTGGATCTAAAGTACAAGCTTAATGAGACAACAAGAATAGTAATACCAAATGTGTACAGTTATTTAAAGCTTAATTTGTTGACATACATTCAAAGAGTATTGACCAGCTGGAGCAATGTAAGTGATCTTTCCCATGGCATCAGGAGGAAGAGCAACACGATGTTCCATTAAACTGTTCTCAAAGACGGTCTGCCAAAAGAAAATCCACGAATATACTCAGATATACAGCGAAAGAAAAAAAGGATAAGGATACTGGAATATGATTCTGGAAAAACTTCACAAAATAACTTAAAACAAATAAAGTTCATCCAAACTTACAGCATACAAATCTCCACCTGTTAAGAGATCTCCCTCACCTGGCACCACGATATGATAATGAGAAAATAATTTTTTTCTATTGAAAAGCAGAGTAATTATTTCAAAGTCCAAAATGTCATTCCAAAGGCTACAAAATACCTATTTTCTTAGGCTGAAATTCCCATAGTATATCCTTGTCCAGGGCCGGAACAGACACACCACGAGGGATGTAGACATCACCAGACCTTTTTGCAATTGTCTTCAGAGGCCTCTGCATTATTGAGGGAGAAAACATACAAATATCATGTTGATGCCATGGTTCTGATTTCACAATACTTGAATAAAGAATTGATTTTAAAAATGTAAAGGACACCATCAGATCATTACCTGAATGCCATCGAAGATGTTTCCTAATATTCCAGGACCCAGCTCTACTGACAGAGGCTGTTATTTGAACAAAACATCAAATATTGCAACGTTGAAAATTTTAACTGACAGTTAAAAGAAAACAACCGAAGTTCAAAAGAAGAATTTTTTTTACCTTGCGTGTACGGAGCACGGGATCATTCACCATTAGACCAGCTGTTTCTTCATAAACTGCAAGAAAGATAATTTAACAGAGAAATCTTGCTTTTAGTTTCAATCATATGAAATTGTGGCACTTTAAAGCTGGTACTCCCTTCCGCAAAAACTTAAGAACAGGCAAAAGCATGGAACAAGAGGGTGGGGAAGATAAGATATTGCAGGGACAGTTGCAATTAGCAAAGGAATATAGAAATTCACAAACAATATACCTTGAATTGTAGCAGAATCTCCTTCCAGCCTAATAATTTCACCAATGAGTTTGTCATGTCCAACACGAACTAGTTCGTACATGGCAGCTCCCCCCATTCCATCAGCAACAACCACTGGTCCAGACACCTATTACAGAAGACACAATGACAACCACATAAGATCTACTAATAGCCATTTTCACAGTAGAAAGGGAGACTTAATCATGGTGAGTGAGCAGATACTATATAATGAACAGAATAAAACCAGGAAAGACATTGGCAATCAATGATCTTAATCAGTACAAAAGAAAAGGTAAAAACACACTTAATAATGAAAACTATAATTTTCACACAAAGGGAGTAGCAAGCAGTGAAAAAACCAAGTATCTGTATACAAACAAAGGCAAAGGCAAAAGCAAAAGCAAATGTCCTAATAACTGATAAATGAGAACAGCACTAATCAAAGTTGAAAAATGAAGAACTCATAAGGAAATGATCAACTGCCAGATGTTTGACCCATGATCCACTCCTAAAGCTTCAACATAAACAGCTCCATACGAATTTTATAGAAAAACAGATGCGAGTATGCGACCAAACTAAGAGTCTCATACCAGAACACAATTGGAAAATTACGGCTAAATGAATCATCCAGGGAAATGAAGTCAGACCGATCCAACTATATCCAATTCGATCCAATTAACGAGAATAAAGCAGATCTCAAAGTCAATAGCATACTAATCCAAAGTGCACTAATAAACAAAAGGATCTAAGGATACGACTTCATCGATCTTAAGGAGAACACTATACGGAGCATAAGAACAATAAACTGGAACAACAAAAGAGGTGCAGATCTAAAGGAGAATCAATTTACCTTTCTGACGTATCCATACTCGCTTTCCTTCTCGGAATCCTCAAATGTAGTCATCGGACCTCCGAAGATCGACGGCATTGTGATAGAGTGATGTTAACAATCTGAATGCAAAGATCCGATCACTCGCGATCGAAAATCTCACACAGAAGTGAGAAATGGCAGCAGGAAGAAGAAAGAGAAAGAAAGAGGAGAAATTAGCAATAATTGATAAGTGAGGGCAACCTTCTTCTAGTGATAGAACGAGCAAGGCAGTAACTCACGTGTTTGACTTCAATTTCTATGGATCCAAATACATCTAGACACGTTCCGCCTCTGTGTAGATCTACTATGGTGAATGTGAATCTGGTCCTGTGGTTTTTGTTTTTATTTTTAAAGGACTAATCCATAGAAGATTATTACACGTGGCGATATTTTCATTTTACGAGATATTTTTTTGAGTTAAATTATTAGAATAAATAAAATTGTGAGAACTCAAATGTTTGGATTTGAGTGAACACCACTTACACTTGGGTTTGTATGGTTTACTAGGAGTACCTCGTATCCGTTCTAGTATGATGATAGGGCAAATTTTATCGGAGTTGAAGTGCACAAATAGGCATTTTTAGGAGTCCTAGTTAAAGAATTTTTATAATCAAATTTTAAATTTTCGAGTATGAAATTTAAATTAGCTATTAGATCCGAATTACATATATGATTGAATGTAGTTCAAGAAGTTAAGTTATAACAAAGCCTAAGTTTAGAGTTAAGCTTATCGATGCCTAATTTCATAATTAAAGGTTTTAAGTTTTGATTTGATAGTTCAAATTTAAGACGTCAGTAATTTAAATCTTCGGACCTTTTAAGGAAAAGAATGAGGAGGAAGAGAGGTTTGAAGTGTTACAAATTTGACTAAACTTTAAATGATTTAATTAACTAAGTTTAAAGTATAAATAGGATCGTAAGGCTAGTTGGTGCTATTTCTACTCCTTAGCAATGATGTTGAGTCTATAAGGGATGGTGAATTTATGTAATAGTCATGACTTCTATGAATGAACTCAAAAAGAATTTTGCTTAAAACTTGACTTAATCCAACTCCATAGTGCAATGAATGGAAATATTAACGGCCTTATAAAAGGATTAGGACTTCAACTATTGAGGTGCTTATTATTTTAAAGTCCAAAGGGATAAAGTTGTGATGCCCCAAAGGTTAGGCAAAGCAGACTATACCTTGGTAATTGAGCACGAGTCGTAATATATCGTATCAAAGTTGGTACCTCCTTACTATGATGCCGGGACAAGTCTTAGTGAATATGTTGAGCTCCTAAGAAAAATATTGCAACTCATGGATCGTTAATAGCAAAACTTGAAAAGGGGTTCACTTTAAAATTTACCTACGGAAATTTCACATCAAAATAAAAAAAAAAAAATTGATTCATATAAAGGTGAGTTCATTGATCAATTGTAGAAACTTTTTTTTTTAATTAGTGTTCAAGGGGACAAACCTACGAGGCACTGGATTTTGAGGCCCAAACGTTAAATTGAATCGAACAATACCTCGACAATTAGGCATGGATAGTTACAAGTCCAATGCTTCTTCAATTTGCTTTTCAACACTTTAAGTGAAAAAAATGGACGAAGATACATACGACACACGAAATGACAAACATCTTTTTTTATGGAACATAAGCTTATATTTTTGTATCATAATATTTCACAAGTCATGTCGGACCGTCAGTTTCTAAAGAACTTTTAAAACATGTGTTTTTGCTAGAATAACTTTCAAAACTCAACACAAAAATGGTCAAAAAACACATCAAAATTCACAAAACACTAACACATTATTCAACTCAAAATAAAATAAAATATATAGATGCCCCAAAAGTATTAAACTTCAGTATATCGCATAATTTAATTTCCAGAGAACTTATATCCAACGAAGTAAATCATGTTCAATCAAATAAGGTAAAAGTATTTCAAAATTTTTATAGATAATTTTGGAAGATAATTTTTTTTATATAAATATTACAAAACTTTTATAGAGGGGGGCAAATTTGAATAGGTAAAAGTAATTTGCTCCATAAATTTTCATTAAAATAAACAAGGGCAAAAATTAAGCACCTGAAATATAAAGGGTAAAAAGTAAACGCCAATCAATTTTAAAGGTAAACGGTGCAAAAACTTCATGCTTTTATCTTACTTTCTTTTTATTGGATTAATATGAATTTAACCCGATTATATACACTAGACACTCATAAACCTAGTAAATATAATTAGACACACGTGTTGATGTTTGCTTGTTTAGTGATAAAGTGTTTCATGAATGAGGCCTTTTTGTTACCTCTTATGCATGTGCTTGAGGGATGAAGCCATTTGAAATTCCATTGTTATTGAATAAGAGTATGTTTAAGAAAAACTAGAAGTGATTTAGACTTCTTTCAAGTTAGAAACCATACCTAGAAGACGCATTTATGACATGGCCGCTACTATGTATTGTATATATTACGATGTATATGACGTATAACACATAAGATTTTCATGGATACATATAAGTATACATGATACATATAACACTATGAAATATACTAGTAGGGGTGGCTCAATCCTAAAGTCATTGAAGCGAAAGCTTTGGACCCCTAAAAAAAAAGCCTCAAAATTATTCAATGACAACATATCAAAATATAAGTATAACTTACATAAATTTTATAGTGTAATGTCACGTCCCGCCACATCACAGTGAAATTTTGCGTCCGGATAGGGGCGGAAGGGTCTAGAGTTGTGGAGAGGTTTCCGGAAGACTCTAGAACCCTTTAGATTATTCAAGAAGGCTAGAGAATCCCTTAGAATTCTCTAGAATAATTTAGATAGTTTCAAGAAAGCCTTAGAATTCTCTAGAGGTGTAGAGAATTCTAGAGAGGGGCTTTTGTGTAAATATCTTAGGGACTTGTAAGTAATTTTTAATTGTACTTTAGTCCTTAGGAATTAGTATAAATAGGGGGTGCCATTCATTTGCAAGGTATCCAACCATCCAAGTGTAAGCAATCTTCCAAAGCCAATACAAAAGCCTTCTTCCAAAAAGCTCTCTTTGATCTTTCTAAGTCTTCCTTTACATTTCCTTAGCGATCTTAGCATAAAGGGCTTACTTGAGCTTACAAGATCGTGAAAGATTCGTGAGTAAGTTGTCAAGTGCCGCACGGAGCATTAGTAAGACTCTAAGTCCGTGACAGTAAGGTGTGAATTACATCTTATTCCTACTCTTTTTATAATTACAATAATCCCTTAATTTTTACACAATCCGAATACATAACCCATATCCGAATACATTAATGCTGATAAACTATGCATCAAACTGTTACACTAAAAGGGGGGGGGGGGGGGGGG
>JAJOOH010032744.1:0-22241 GCA_029582605.1 Solanum gracilifrons
CCTCCCAAAAAAATTTAAGTTTGTTTTTAAAAAATATTTTCAACTTCAAAATTTCAATTTTTCACCCTTACCCTCGACCCCACCCTCCCTCACCCACCCCCTACCACCCCCCCACCCCACAAAAAAAATTTAAGTTTGTTTTTAAAAAATATTTTCAATTTCAAAAATTATTTTCTACTCTAGTAAAAATAAAAGATATTTGTCAAAAATACTTTTCATTCATAAATCAAACACTAAAAAAAAAAATTCTACTCACCAACCAAACATGAGAAAATAAGTCAAAAATCAACTTGTTTTCCAGGAAAACATTTTCCTTCATACCAAACACACCCTAAGTGAACAATAATTAATTTTTCACCAAATTTTTATAGATGAACAAAATATTAATTAACTAATAAATATTTCAGGTTTCTTTGCTATGAATTCATGGGAATAGTTTGGTATGCTGTCAAAGAATGTGGCGTAGTGAATAAAGTTATTCATCTTTTAATTAGAAGTCTCAAATTCAAATTTTAGTTATAAGAAATTCTTAATAGAAATTAATCAAATTTCAATGTGAATATCATATGACTCTTCCAAAAAAATAAAATAAAAAGATAATGTGATCATTGTTTGGCCCGTGCTTGCGCGGGCTAATTCTAATATTTTGATATTTTTATAAATAGGTGATATTTTTTTCTCATACACAACTCAATAATATCATTGAAAGAAATATCTTAATCGTATGAGAAAAATATATCACCTATTCAATATAACTAATATTTTGATATAAAAATATCAGATTCATTAATACTATGATCCAAAAATATTCTTATTATTAATTTTGGATCAAAAATGTTTTTTACTAATCAACATGTTGTTTCTTCTTTTTAAATTTAAACACATTATTTTTCTAATAAAATATTTTTTTTTATGATTTTGTTTAAATAAAAATTCCCTTAATAAATAATTTTTTTTATTCTGTTACCCCTCCCCTAGGCTGTCAAAATAAAATAAAATAAAATTATATTGTGCTATTTGGGGTTCAAACCCAAAACTCATTCACTCAAATGGACACTTATTACCACTATTCCAAAGGCATAACTTTTGTCAAGGGTGTCCAACTTTATATATATATATATATCAAATTCTACATTTAAAGGATATATATATACAACGTAATTTTCTGACGAAGGGTGTCTAGTTGGACACCTTGGGGATAGCTCAAGCTACCCCTGCCCCTAGGAGCTTCTTTGGTGACTCAAATTCGCAACCTTAAGATTGGAAGTGAAGGATATTCACCATTCGAGCAACTCCATTTTACCATTTAACTAATAGTATAAAAGTAGAAAGTAATTGTTTTTATCACGAATACGTCTACTTAATTTAAAATTACAAAATTCAAGAAAATCTCTCACATTCAATAAAAATCAAATAAATAAATAAATTTAAAGGAGTAAATTATAATAATGTCACACATAGTAAAAACATGAGGGATTTTACTTGAAATGACATACTACGTTGTCATCCACATATCAAATTAACACTTTGGATGTAATTGAAGTGACACATCAATCAGTAGAATTTAATGCAATAATATATAATGAATGAATCGACCCCTTGAGAACGTTATTTTGGTATCTAATTATAATAATGACTTAATGAGCTTTTATGACTAAACATGAACTAGGGTCATTTGTCGCCTCTAAAGAGACAAGTTATATGATATTTGATTACAAATTAATAATTGATATGATATGTAAATATATTTTTAAATTTTGTTTAAGTTAACGTTGATGTCTTTCAATTTTTAAGGTATGCAAATAGATAATTAAAGTTTTATAAAATTAAATAAGTAGAAATGGTGACAATGGGACGGGGCGAACATAAGGCTATGTAAGGCAGAGCGGTTTGAAGGTTGTTCCGGGCGGGATGGATTGAAGTATTTTTTTAAAATTAACGTTGGGTTATGGATCTATTCGATTTTATACGAGTTCAAATTTTGTTTTGATTTTTTACATGTTTCACGACCCAACCCGTCGGGCCGTGCTAAGCAGGAGAACCCTCATATCTCAATAGTCAAACATGCGGAAAATTTAAAGAAAACAGATATACTTACAATAATTAAGATTTTATAAATAATATCTTTAGACACACTTTTAGTTAAACTTGTAAAGTAATTTAACAACTCACATAGATCTAGTCTAAACAGGTACAAGAACTACTAAGAGTAAAACTGGACAAGATAATTAAAAGACACAGCTCCCACCACGCGGAAAGAAAGATATAAGCTGTTGGAGAATCTCTTCGTCTTCACGTAAGGAGACATCACCTACCCGCATCCAGACTATGTCAAAGAAAGACATAGCAAGAGTAGTATCAGTACAAACACGCGTACTGGTAGGCGTCATCGATCAACCCGACGTCCACTACATAACATAAGAAACCAACTAGTAAGATCATGAATTAAATCACTCGCTTCTTCACCTTTACCCTCTCTTAAAATACCTCCAAATTACGCTAGCACTCTAACTATTAACCACCTTCTAGTCAACCTACTTACTAGGTACTTGATCATAGCCTAATCATTCTAACACGTAGAAACATTCCCAATTACAACTACAAACATTCCAACTAACAGCTCACGTCATACCCTTACTTCCTCGTCACACTAACTAACCACGGTCACATAGCACCTTAAACCCAACTTTCTTCCCACTAAACTCAAACTCTTTCCCCAAGGTGAAATCCACCTAAGCATATTCAACACACACGTTGGCTCTACTTCCCGCCCTTACAACACATGAACCATTAAATATGAACTGTCACAACATACACCCATTAAGTGCAACATATATAAATCAATAAAACCACATACTCACGAGCGCATATCGAGCATATACAACATCAACAACAGTTACAAATAACCTCACGTTTCTCAGGTCATACAATTATACCACATCATTGGTCCTCTCATGGAACCCAAGCCCAAACAGTTAGCATGCCGGAACGTGGCAATCGATCCCAGTAGTATGCCGGAAGGTGGCAACCGATCCCATAGGTATGCCAGAACGTAGCAACCGATCTAAGTTAGTTATGTCGGGACGTGACAATCGATCCAAGTTAGTTATGCCGAAATGCGGCAACCGATCCATTCAACACACTATAATCACAACCACAAGTGTATCCTCAAGATCATACATTTAATTCATGAATTCATGGAAACCATAATTCTTTCATCTCATTTACAACAAGTGAGATCAATAATGCATCATTCATATACATACATGTATCATAATGAAGCAGGAATAAAGATAGATCACACAATCATAGAATCACAACCATCACCTAAGAATTACTCCTCAATCCCAATTACTTTGCTTTCTAGAAATTACCCATAGAATTCACTCGGTGCACGAAGGTCTACACATACACCCTACCATTGATTTACATATATTGCGTAGTAAGCACAGATTTATCACTACTCAATTCATAAAACCTAGCCTACCTGGGGGCCAAGCAGTTGCACGGAGTTTTTGACCTCGATTCCTATTTTCTAGGATTCGTGACGGTGAATTTGGCCAAGAATCCGCAAGATATCACCATCCCCACGCTAGAAATCTCATTCTCCTTCCTTCCCAAGCATAGAGCAGCTTTTCTAAGGTTTCTAGGGTGTTTTAAGACTTATTTAGGTATTTTAGAAAGATGGAGAAAATAAGATTTCTCGTAATTTATGTTCTGCCTCGCCTATCCCGATCTGACGCCGCCGCCGCCCTAGCGGCATCTGGCCTGCTATAGCGGGACAATGGCCCAAATTTTCCTGGATTTTGATTCTCCTAAATAACGACGATTTTGGGTCGTTACAATAGATACCAATTTACCCCTCATTCGTCCCCGAACGACTAGTGCACAGACATAACGCACCTTATTTTGATTTGCCTTTACATTAAAGAATTGGTCCACTACGGAACCACGACGAGTGGTGTCTTTTAACTAGTTGATACAAGTAAAGTACTATTCTCAAAGACCAGGAAAAAAAATTGAGGCAACACATGAAGGAAACGAACACGCTTAATATGACACAGCCTAGCTCGCCAGGGCGGCAGCCCTCCTGCAGAGGTGGGGCCACTGTGGCAAGGATCTCCCGCTGAGGTTAGAGATCGGGGACTAGAAAATGGGGAAAAAGGGAAATGTTTTTCCCATTTCTCCCTTAAATTCCCAAATTCTCAAAAAATCCTCTCGATCACTCTCATCCGAACGTCAAAACTCAGGTAATATTCTTGTTCCTTACGCACTTTACATCCATACTTGATTAACAATGACTGCATGCCGATTAGCTGATCGAATATTGCCAATTTTCAGGTAGTTATTCAAAAGTAAAAGTAGGTTGTTTGTTTTGATAGATAAACGTAGCATGGACACTTCCTTTACGTCCCCAATGTCTCCACGACGTTCTGGGCATAAGGATTTTGCAGAAATTCGATCGAATCTATACCGAAAGGTTAGGAGAAGTTGCAAAGTCTCTTTGCTTAAAACATAAATTTGAGGGGTATATAGGGGTTATTTTGCCGAAATAATTGCATATCTAGGTTCTAAGGTAGTTTATATACTCTGATCTGCTGGAAATCTGTCTAAAATGGGGGGTTTGAGACGCCATAACCGCGTCTGTTGTTCATCCCAGATGAAGGTCGCCCTAGCGGGATTTTGGCCACTGTGGCGGGATATGCCAGACCAGTGGCCTGCAACCCTTAACCTAGAATTTCCTTTCTTCTCATTCAACCCTTGCACTGTCTATTTCCATCGTGTACTAACTTAATATTTTTTATCACTCTTGCAGGCTTTTTAATGGAAGGTCCAAATGAAGAAAACATACCCTTCATCTGGTTCCCCGATGTCGCGAATCAGGAAAGGCATCATGACTACTGCAACACGGATTTCTATTGCGAGAAGGGTTTTGTGCTACTTAAGTTAGAGGAGAAGGCGCCTGCTTTTTTGCTCGCCTGATGGAATTCGGATGGGCTACGGTGACTGAGGCTCCCCAAGATGCACGCTCTACTTGGGTGAGAGAGTTCTACGCCATCCTGCCTACTGTACGATAAGACGACTCTCACCCCGTCATCCGTATCAGGGGAGTTGATATTCCTCTGAATGACACTGCCATCAATGAGGCTCTAGAGGTACTGGAGGTCTCGAACGCTGGGTATGAGGCCAAGCTGAGAGAGATAGATCTGGAGTGGTTGAGAGACACTATAGTTGAGCCTGAGCGTCGGGATCAGGTTTACTGGGCTACTGATAAGGGCATCACTAGCACGAACTGGTCACTTGATGCTAAGAAGTGGCTACACTTGGTGACTAGGAGGATCCTCTCATCGAGCAACCATACAGACGTGACCTTTCCCCGTGCCTTAGTAGTGGTGTGCGCCTTACACGGATAGAGCTGAATGTGGGGGCACAAATTATCTCCGAGTGGAAGATGTTCTATCGGGGTAACAAGAAGGCGTTCTTTCTCCCTGATCCTATTACTGCTCTGTGCAAGCGGACATGACTACCACCTATGGATGTCGATGAGGTACTTCCTATGGATCCCTCATTTACCCTCTTTTGGCTAGGACAGGTTCTACTTCTAGGAGCAAGAAGAGGAGGACTGGCAGAGCAAGCAGCAGTCAGGCGGCCGCAGGTCGGACGAGGAGGGAGGTGACGACACTCGTCCCCCACTTTCTGTCTCACAAGTAGAGGAGGACTTGGCAGCAGTACGAAGGAAGATGGGGTGCCCTATTACTCCCACCGTTTTGATTCCCCCCAACACTACCCTAGAGCTTGAGCTGCTACGACGCAAGTTGCGCGAGGGGAGGAGGAAGAACCTAGTAAGGGACCGTCTGATGATTCGGCTCTCGAAGGTAGTCAAAATCATGTTTACCTGCATCGCTCCTGAGCAGGAGATTCCCGTAGCAGAAAAAAAGGATTACTTTTAGTTTTTGGTTCTGGAGGAGGCCGTTACTGGCCTGGTGCCCCGGAGGATTTAGATTTCGACACCGACACCTCTCGGTTGCAGGGTTCTTGAGTTGCTTTCTTCGCCCCTCTTTGGACTTGTAAATTTTTAAGACACTCTATTTTATCTTATGATTTCCTATGTTTTCGTAAGCATGTGGATGCTAGTTTTTGTTGTCAGATGCAACCTTATATTAACCTTAAGGTGTTATGATCCATTAACTCTACTGCTGAACATTGATAGACTGGTAGGGTGAGTTCGGATACCAATCGGGGTCTGAAATTATAGTTCGGAAAAATAGGGGAGGCAGGGTTGAGGTTCTGCCTCGCCCTGTCCCGCTCTGGTGGGAATAATCCCGCCCTGGCAGAAATAATCCCACCCCAGCGATCAAAACATAAACATAACCTGGCCATAAAATTTCTGGGGGTTTTTTTCTTCTTCTAAAAATTCCCAAAGGTTCCCAACTTTACCCTAAACTTTTAGGATACTCCTCCTACTAGGAAAATCATTGTCTACTCCCGGTCAGTTCCATGATATATTTACCAAAATTTATCCATATTATTTTAGCGCCACAGCCCACACATTCCCAGGATACACCCAGACATTCGCGTAGTCAATTCACAAGCACAAGACGCGTCCAGCTCTTTAACGCAATTGTTTCGATCAATTTGGCTAACACATAGCACAACTCAACTATCAGGCACACATTTATAGTACACATAATCATGTTACAGTCGAAAAAGTTCGACTTCACATTCACAGTAAATTCAGAAAATAAGAAGTACACATTCACACATTCAAGTAGCAACTCAAGACAAGTCCAAATTTTTAATTAGTTACTTCGCTCCATGGATGACTATTACTAGTCATCCACGCATTTTACACCGCCCCTAGGGTTAGATACCAATTGGAACCTTCCTAGTTCCAATTTACCTTGCTTGTGTTCCTTCAGTCATGACCACGACTTTCGGTTCACTTTGTTGAGATACCAATTGAAATCAGGAGATACTTATTGGACTCAACTCATACCATAAGTGATACTTCGCACGACAGGAGAGAATGAGTGGAACACTTTCCTAGAATGCTAACTAGCTTCCTGAAGATTAGATGTGGACGTCAACACACCCATCCGCAGGAGTCTAGTCCACATTTTGCTCTTGTACTGGGAGATCGGTAACCTCTTCTCTGATATCAATTTGTCACGAACCAACCCATTGGGCCGTATGGGCACTCACTCTAACTACTAAGTAGGAGAACCCTCATATCCCAATAGTCAAACATGCGGAAAATTTAAAGAAGACAGATATACTTACAATAATTAAGATTTTATAAATAATATCTTTAGACACACTTATAGTTAAAACTTGTAAAGTAATTTAATAACTCACATGGATCTAGTCTAAACAGATACAAGAGCTACTAAGAGTACAACTGGACAAGATAATTAAAAGACGCAGCTCCCACCACGCGGAAAAAAGGATAGAAGTTGCTGGAGAATCTCTTCGTCTTCATCTAAGGAGACATCACCAACCTGCATCCAGACTATGTCAAAAAAAGACATAGCAAGAGTAGTATCAGTACAAACATGCGCACTGGTAGGCATCATCGGTCAACCCGACACCCACCACATAACATAAGAAACCAACTAGTAAGATCATGAATTAAACCACTCGCTTCTTCACCTTTACCCTCTCTTAAAATACCTCCAAATTACACTAGCACTCTAACTATTAACCACCTTCCAGTCAACCTACTTACTAGGTACTTGATCATAGCCTTATCATTCTAACACATAGAAACATTCCCACTTACGACTACAAACATTACAACTAACAGCTCACGTCATACCCTTACTTCTTCGTCACACTAACCAATCACGGTCACATAGCACCTTAAACCCCGCTTTGTTCCCACTAAGCTCAAACTTTTTGCCCAAGGTGAAATCCACCTAAGCATATTCATCACACACGTTGCCTCTACTTCCCTCACTTACGACACATGAACCATCAAATATGAACCGTCACAACATATACCCATTAAGTGCAACATATATAAGTCAATACAACCACATACTCACAAGCGTATATAGAGCATATACAACATCAACAACAGTTACAAACAACCTCACGTTTCTCAGGTCACACAATTATACCACATCATTGGTCCTCTCATGGAACCCAAGCCCAAACAGTTAGCATACCGGAACGTGGTAATCGATCCCAGTTAGTATGCGTAAGTGGCAACCAATCTCATAGTTATGCCGGAATGTGACAATCGATCCAAGTTAGTTATGTCAGGACTTGGCAACCGATCCAAGTTAGTTATGCCAGAACGCGGCAACCGATCCATTCAACACACCACAATCACAACCACAAGTGTATCCTCAAGATCATACATTTAATTCATGAATTCATGGAAATCTTAATTCGTTCATCTCATTTACAACAAGTGTGATCAACAATGCATCATTCATATACATACATGTATCATAATGAAGCAGGAACAAACATACATCATACAATCGTACAAACACAACCATCACTTAAGAATTACTTCTCAATCCCTATCATACATTCATAATTCTAGCTCCATTTATTATTTCATAATCTTATTCTTGAAACAATTCTATCAGATATAGCAATTCTAGAAGCCCTAACAAGTCATCAATTTATCTTCCCAAGAAATAAATCCAATTACTTGTGCTTTCTAGAAATTACCCATGAAATTCACTTGGTGCACGAAGGTTTACACATACACCATACCATTGATTGACATATATTACGTAGTAAACACATATTTATCACTACTCAATTCATAAATCTAGCATACCTGGGCGCCATACAGTTGCACAAAATTTTCAACCTCGATTCCGGTTTTCCGGGATTCGTGACGGTGAATTTGGCCACGAATTCACAAGATATCACCATCCCCACACTATAAATCTCATTCTCCTTCCTTCCCAAGCTTAGAGCAGTTTTTCGAAGGTTTCAAGGGTGTTTTACAACTTATTTAAGTATTTTAGAAAGATGGAGAAAATAAGATTTCTCGTAGTTCATGTTCTGCCTCGCCTATCCCGCCTTGGTGTCGCCACCCTAGCGGCATCTGGCCCGCTATGGCAGGACAAGGGCCAGATTTTTCCTGGATTTTGCTTCTCCTAAATAACGACAGTTTTGGGTCGTTACAACATGTTATAAGAGTGATAGAACACCTTTTACGGATAAGAATACAAGATATCATGATGAATTCGCTACTTTTTATTCAAATTAATATCAATTAGAAATTTGTTTGAAAATATATTTATCTGGTAATATATTTTGGCTATCATGTAATAAATTATATAAATTTAAGTGTCTACTTGTATATACCCAAAGTTGAATGGCATCAATATCAGTTGAAGTCAAGTTAAAAGACATATTTATGTATTACTCTCTCTCTCTCTTACATATTAATTGAATTTGTGAGGCAAACACTTATTAAGAAAAACACTCAAGGACATAATTTTCACTATTTCCCTTTCTGAAATCATAAATATAACTTTGTAACTAGTGTTATTTATCTCCTAGAAAATATAAAACTTCATTAAAGGAAAGGACAAATCTGAAAAAAACATTCAACAAATTTTGAAAAATTCAATTATTTTGAACAATAAAAAAAGCCCCAAAATAGAGGAAGTATGTCTTAAAAATAAGTTATTCATATATGTTATTAATGTGATGGTTAGTTTGTAATTTAGAAATCTACATAACTAATATATGTATAAGTTGTGAGGAAATCGGTATATTATTTTACGTATAGTAGATGATGAATAATTAATACCTGCATAATACTAATACCTATCATAATTAATACATGCATTACTAATATCTGTATAACAAATTGCCAAACGATCCCTAAAGAAATTAATTTTTGGAAAAATGTATTAATATATTTTATTAAAATAAAATAAAATTTGGAGGTAGGAAAAGGGGGAAATGAGGGAGGAAATTGCAGAAAATGCATGAATATCTCTTACTACAATAACTGATTTTTATCTATAAGCACTTGGGATCGTTTTGTAAGTGATTAGAGTTATGCAAGTATTAATAGTAGATAAATTAGTTGTGATGAAATTTATGTATATTGTATGTAAGTATTAGTTCTGCATAGTTTAGCTATTCATGTATTAGTTAATTTATTTTGAGAAAATACATCAAATCACTTCTGAACTTGACAACAAAACTTACTTTTGCACTTTAACTACACGGATATTCAAAATACTCATGTAACAACTTTTAAGTGAATTTATTTTTCTTCTAAAAATATAATAATAAAATTCACCCCTTTGATTATTTTTTTGTCACGTTAGTTTTTTGTGTGAGATTAAATTCACTTGGACAAGTTGTTAAAAGAGGTATAAAAATTTATATGTATTTAAAATTCTAAAGTAAATTTTGTTGTCATATTTAAGAGTGATTTGATGTATTTTTATCTTACATAAAATAATACATATATTGTACATCATAACAAGTATATATAAATTGCAAATCAAACTCTATACTGATTTTATACATAGTAAAAAATACATACTACTAAATATATGTAATATTAGTTATGTAGAATTTATTTTTATTTTTTACTGATTTAGAATCTTTTATATATATAAAACTTATTTTCTAATATAGGTACTGAAAACCCCCAATTTTGGGTGTGCACGATTAGACAATTAAACTTATTTGAAATTGAACAAATAGACACATGATTCCTACATGATATAATACACGTAGGACATCATGTAGGATGTAATTTGCCTTACAAGATATATGTATGTACTTATTCTACTTTATATAAGTTTAAATGTTTAATTGTGCACACTCAAAATTAAAGAATATAAATATAAATTAAAATCAAATTAAATGACATATTTATATATCATGTCAAAATAAATAATATCAAATATATATATATATATTAGATTCTCTGCTACACACTACCAAAAGATACATTTTTCTATCAATGTCAATTTTCGGCCTATTAAGCCGCCCTCTTTTACATATTACTAACATAGGACAAGCCTTGACATTACATTAATTTCATGACCAACAGGTGGCCTACTAATGGGCAGGGGGTAGGTGCACCTTGTTGTTAATTGGATTCATATTCGGACGAGTAACATATAATATATATATAAAGGCATAATATATAAATATATTTTTTAATTTGGTCATATTTCGTATTTATATCTTTCAATTTTGAGTGGGTAAAAGTAAAGACTTAAACTTGTATAAAATTGAATAAATAGGCACACACGTCCTACATGACATCCTACATGACAATTTGCATCCTACATGGTATCCTATATGTATTATGTCACATAGGACTGATGTATCTACTTGTTCAATTTTATACAAGTTTAAGTCTACTTGTGCACACTGAAAGTTGGAGGACATAAATGTAAAATGATTTCAAGTTAAAGGACATAGTTAATTTTATGTGAGTTACAAGTAGGCATTTAAATGTATAATACATAAATATGCCATTTAATTTGACCTCATTTTACATTTGTGTCCTTCAACTTAGGGTGTGCACAAGTAGACACTTAAACTTGTATAAAGTTGAAAAAATAAATACACATGTCCTACATGACATCTTCTATGACAATTTGCGTCTTACATGGCGTCCTACGTATACTATCCTATAAGAGATCACATGTTTTCATTGAGTTCGGAACGTCGAGTATCATTGATTTATATATATTATTTTTTTGTGCGGGGTTTCGAACGAATTCTAAGGGTCTTTTCAATGTTTTGAGAGTTGACTGATTTTTCTGATGTCTGTTGACCTCCCTTTTGCGAAAGTCAGTCCGCTTTAGGGAACCTTCGCGAAAGCGAAAAGAGTTTCGCTTTAGCGAAGGGGTCTACTTAAGCGGAGTTTCCTTAAGCGAACCGAAGGTCGCATTTGCGAAGTCTGCTTAAGCGGACCTGAGTCAGCTTTTGCAACATCTGAGAGGGTCTAGACCCATTTTCCATTTTTGAGCTTAGGAAACTCTTGGAGGCGATTTTCAAAAGGGTTTCTTGTGCTAAATTATTTAGGTAAGATTTTATGATCCTAAAGCTTCATTTCCTTTGACTATTTATGGATTGTAACATCAAAATTTGAGATTTTGATTACTAAATGGTAAGGTTTTTCAGAACTCAAGTTCTAAACTAAAATGAAGATTGTGAACTAATTTTAAGTCCTTTTTCGAAATGATTTTCACCAATGAGTTCCTAAGGCCTTGAGTAACATTTTCAAGTATTGAATTTTGGATTAATCCTTATTTTTGAAATTGAATTTTGAGTTGATTGATCCATTTTTCAAAGTAATTGATGTGGGTATTGTTGTTCTCAAAAATCTATTGTGAATACTTGATTGTTTTAGATTGTGTGGCTTTGAACATTGGTCAGAAGGGGAAGACTCAACTCTTGGAGTGATTAATTGATTGATTGTAGACAAGTGATCTTTTAAACTTTCTAATTTAGTAGAATTTATGTATTCCCTTCTTTGTGTGTGTGTTGGGAGTAATGAGAATGAGGTGAAGGATTAATTGTCCACTTGATAAATTTTAATGAATAAAAAATGGTTGAAATGAAAATGTTATGCGCTAATCATAATACTTGTGAATTGCCTTGTGATGGCCCCAATTTGATTGATTGATGAAATGCTTGATAGCATTTGAATTACGTGAATTGTTGTATCTTTCGTGTGTTGTGATATTACTTGTTCACATTGATTTTTGAACACCATGATAAGACATGTGAGGGTTATGATGCGAAGGTCATTTTTCGCTAATGAATTGATATAAAGCTGATGAGAAATGATGTCGGCTAGTGAATTGATATAAAGCCGATGTGAAATTATTTTTGCTAGTGAATGATATAAAGCAGATGAAAAGTGGTTTCGGCTAGTGATTTCATATAAATACGCTGGAAAATGGTTTCGGCTAGTGATATTCTACCGATGAGAAATGGTTTCGGTTTTCATGCTTATGCGTGATTTACTTGTTAATTGTGATTGATGCACTTGTTACGTGTGATTGATCTATTTGACATTGAGATTGACTTACTCGATATGTATTGAATTGTGACTATTGCACTGTGACTATTGAGCCTTGTGAGCTATTTATTGTAGAACTGTTAGCTTGGGCTGATTTTTGTGCAGGTTGTAGTTTGAGGAGGTTTGGTTGAGATGAAATGAGTATTCTTTTTCTAGCTAGGTTGCTTCGTTTACACTATAACAAAAATAACCTTTAGTGGCAATAAATATACACATTAACAAGGAGTGATAAAACTTTTATCAGCATTAGTTAATTGTCATTGGATCTATTCTCGCTATTGGCTTTAGAGACATTTACAAAGAGCGCTAAATAACGCTAAAATACACTTTTAGTGGCAATTAAGCTATTAGCGTTAATTTATTGCCGCTAAAGATCATTTTTTTATGTAGTGTTATTAGATTGTTTGTTGTGTATCGTGTTATTGGTACTCACTCCATACTTCTACACTTGTGTAGGTTCTGTGCCCGATATTGTGTGATTGTCCTTCTTTTCCTACTTTCCGAGGCTTGTCAAAGGAATATTGAGAGGTAGATTTTTGTCATCTCGGCGAGCCCTCATTTTCCTTTTCTTTATGCTTTCTTCTATTTGAGAAACAAAGACCGAGACTTGGACTTATTTCTCAATTCCGTACTTTATGTATTTAGTGGCTTGTACACATGACAACTAAATGTTGGGAGTGTTAATATAAAGAATAAGTTTTCCGTTTTATCTTGTTCTTGCTTTATTTTTTTGTTTTTCTTTCGTTTTTGTTGGGTTGAGCGTGACTTGTCTTGGTCATAATAGACAAGTGTCATCACGTCCATTTTTGGATCGTCATACATTTACAATCTTTAAATTTTTTTCAAAGACTTGAGATGTATTTCAGATTATAGAAATGTATTAGATGATTTGTATACTTATGGTATCAGGTTTTGGTAATTTCCTTGTTGTTTTTATTTTTCCTCTTCCGTTGTGGCCTGGCTTTCCTTTGGAAGTCTCGTATTTGTGATTTTATTTGGCTTACACACCAATTTGGGATTCTTAAGGGTGTCTGTCATTATGACTTTGGCTTTTGGGTTATGACCACTTGGCCTAGGCCTCATTTATAAAACATTTTAAGTTATCTTTGAGTTAAAGTTTACTTTTAAAGTACTTTTATTATGAGTATTCCACTAAGAGTTAAGTCAGACCAAGGATTCGCTTGGGGCCATCAATGGTTCTCGAGTGTCGGTCTCGTCCAGGGTGTAGGCTCGGGGTGTGACAAACTTGATATCAAAGCATAGAGTTCAAGAGTCCTAGGGAGTCTATGAAGCCGTGTCTGTAGAATCCTAGTTATCGGTGTAAACCACGCCACATCTATAATTAGGAGGCTGCAACATTTAGGAACTATCTCACTTCTTTCATACTCATTTCGTGCGATAGAATTTATCTCTAAAATGTTTCTTCTAATTTGTGCTTGCGCGTGTCTTTCAGATCATGCCTCCATGAGAAGCTGTCAGAGGTCATCCCGCTAGGAGGAATGTTGCACCACAGGATCAAGGAGTACCTAATGCACCCGAAGTGCAACCCCAAGGAGAGGTCACCAATGCTGAGTTCTGAGAAATTATTCTGATGTTGAGTCAGGCTGTGACCAATCAAGTTGGACAGAGAGAGAATCGACATGAAGTGGCTGATACTTCCGGGATTCGTGAGTTCTTAAGGATGAATCCTCCAAGCTTCAATGGTTCAAGTGTCACTGAGGATCCAAAGAACTTTATAAAGGAACTTTAGAAGGATTTTGAGATTATGCACATTTTCGATGCTGAGAGGGTGTAACTAGCTGCATACCAAATGAAGGGTGTGTCGCTAGAATCTGGTTTGATCAATGGAAAAAGAATAGAGCTGAAGGTGCACCATTTGTGAGCTAGGCTATGTTTGAGGAGGCCTTCTTGGGGAGTTTCTTTCCTCGTGAACTGAGAGAAGCAAAGGTACGAGAATTCCTCACTCTTAAGCAGGAATCTATGAGTGTTCATGAGTACAGTCTGAAGTTCACCCAACTTTCCCGATATGCTCTGGAGATGGTTGCTGAAATGAGAAGCAGGATGAGTTTGTTTGTTTTTGGGTTGTCTCGTCTGTCAAGTAAGGAAGGCATGGCATCTATGTTGATATGAGATATGGACATAGCAAGGCTGATGATCCATGTGCAACATGTTAAGGAAGAGAAGCTGAAAGATAGGGAAGAGTTTCGAAACAAACGAGCTAAGATAGGGAATGGGTCCGGACAGCAGAAGGGTAATGCCAACCGGTCATCTTTCCAACAAAAACAAAAGGGACCAGCTCCTTCATCTGCTAGTGCACCTGCACAAAGGAACAGAGGTGAGTTCCAAAATTAGAATTCACAAAATTTCAGAGCTAGACTTGGGCAGTCTCAAGGTAGTGTAGCACAAAGAGGTAATAGGACTCTTGCATGTGCTAAGTATGGTATGAGCCACTCAGGGGTGTGTCGTGATGGCTCCATTGGTTGCTTCAAGTGTGGTCAAAATGGTCATTTTATGAAAGAGTGCCTTAAGAACAGACAAGGTAATGATAATGGGGGCAATAAAGCCCAATATTCTTCAGTTGCTCCACTAGGCAGAGATACATCTAGAGGAGCTACTTCAGCGAAAGGCGGAGGAGCAAACCGTTTGTATGCTATCACTAGTCGCCAAGAGCAAGAGGATTCGCCAGATGTTGTCATTGGTATGATCAAAGTCTTTAATTTTGATGTTTATGCTTTGCTAGATCCAGGAGCAAGTCTATCTTTTGTGACTCCTTATGTTGCGATGAATTTTGATGTTCTTCTTGAGAAACTTTTTGTGCCCTTCAGTGTTCCTACACCTGTTGGTGAGTCTATTCTAGCTGAGAGAGTTTATCATGATTGTACCATTTCTTTCAACCACAAGAGCACCATGGCTGACTTAAGTGAGTTAGACATGGTAGATTTTGATGTCATTCTAGGTATGGACTCGCTTCATGCATATTATGCCTCAGTCAATTGTAGAACTCGAGTTGTTAAGTTCCAGTTTCCTAATGAGCCAGTTATAGAGTGGAAGAGTAGTTCAGCAGTGCCTAAGGGTCGTTTCATTTTGTACCTAAAGGCGAGAAAGTTAGTTTCCAAGAGGTGTATCTATCACTTAGTCCGAGTTAATAAATCTAGTATTGAGATACCTCATATTCAGTCAGTTCCAGCAGTAAAAGAGTTTCTAGAATTGTTTCCAGATGATCTTCCCGGAGTCTCTCCTGAGAGAGAAATAGACTTCAGTATAGATATTCTTCCCGATACTCGTCTTATATCTATTCTGCCATATAGGATGGCACCAACAAAGTTAAAAAAGCTAAAAGAGCAGTTGAAAGATTTCCTAGAGAAAGGTTTTATTCGACCAACTGTCTCAACTTGGGGCGCTCCGGTCTTATTTGTGAGAAAGAAGGATGGTTCTCTTAGAATGTGTATAGATTACCGTCAGTTGAACAAAGTTACTATCAAGAATAAGTATCCTCTTTCGATAATTGATGATCTCTTCAATCAACTTCAGGGAGCCACTTGTTTTTCTAAGATAGAGATCAGGCTACTATCAGGTGAGAGTAAGGAAATGTGATATTACAAAAATAGCTTTCAGGACCCGTTATGGTCATTATGAGTTCCTAGTTATGTCCTTTGGTTTGACCAATGCCCTTGCAGTATTTATGGACCTTATGAATAGAGTATTCAAGCCTTATTTAGATATGTTTGTTATCGTATTCATTGATGACATACTAATCTATTTGAGGAATGAGGAAGATCATGCTAGCCCTCTTAGAATAGATCTCCAACCTTTAAAGGATAGAGAGTTGTATGCTAAGTTCTCTAAGTGTGAGTCCTGGCTTGAGTCTGTGGCATTCATAGGCCACATTGTTTCCGATGATGGAATTAGAGTTGATACTCAGAAAATAGAGACAGTACAAAATTGGCCTAGACCCACATCTCCAACTGATATTAGGAGCTTTCTGGGGTTGGCTGGATATTATAGAACGTTTGTCAAAAGGTTCTCATCCATTTCATCCTCTTTGACCAAGTTAACTTAGAAAACAGTGAAGTTTCAATGGTCTGAAGCTTGTGAGAAAAGTTTCCAGAATTGAAAACTAGGTTGACTACTGCCCAGTATTAACCTTACCAGAAAGTACACAAGGTTTTGTGGTATATTGTGATACGTCCAAAGTTGGACTAGGTTGTGTGTTAATGCAGAATGGAAAAGTTATAGCTTATGCCTCCAGAAAATTGAAAGTTCATGAGAAGAATTATCCAACCCATGATCTAGAGTTGGATGCCGTAGTTTTTTCTTTGAAAATATGGCGTCATTATTTGTATGGTGTTCATGTAGATGTGTTTACCGATCATAAGAGCCTTCAGTATGTGTTTAGTCAGAAAGAGCTTAATCTCAGACAGAGAAGGTGGTTAGAGTTACTCAAGGATTATGACATGAGTATCAACTATCACCCAGATAAGGCTAATGTTTCTATTGATGCCTTGAGCAGATTGTCTATGGGTAGTACCGCCCATTTTGAGGAAGACAAGAAAGAGTTAGCTAAAGATGTACATAGGCTTGCACGATTGGGAGTACGACTAATGGATTCCACTGAAGGAGGAGTAGTGGTGATGAATGAGGCTGAATCATCATTAGTGTCAAAAGTGAAAGAGAAACAAGACCAAGATCCTATTTTGCTTGAATTGAAGGCAATTGTTCATAAGCAAAAAGTAATGGCTTTTGAACAAGGGGGAGATGTTGTGTTAAGGTATCAAAGTAGGTTGTGTGTACCAAGGGTGGATGAACTCCAAGAGAGGATCACGGATGAAGCTCATAGCTCCAAATATTCTATCTATCCGTGTTCCACAAAGATGTATCATGACTTGAGAGAGGTTTATTGGTGGAATAGTATGAAGAAAGGTATTGCTGAGTTCGTTACTAAATGCCTAAATTGTCAACAAGTTAAAGTAGAGCACCAAAGGCCCGGTGGTATGGCTCAAAATATAAAACTTCTGGAATGGAAGTGGGAGATGATCAATATGAATTTCATTACTGGTTTGCCACGGTTTCGCAGGCAACATGATTCCATTTGGGTTATTGTTGATCGAATGACAAAATTAGCCCACTTTTTGCCGGTAAAGACTATCGGTTTAGCAGAAATTTATGCCAAGTTATACATTTAAGAAGTAGAAAGACTTCATGGAGTTCCAGTTTCCGTTATTTCAGATAGATGTGCATAATTTACTACACAATTTTGAAAGTCATTTCAGAAAGATTTGTGTTCAAAGGTGAACTTGAGTACTGCTTTTCATCCTCAGACTGATGGCCAATCAGAGCGCATTATTCATACTTTAAAATATATGTTGAGGGCTTGTGTGATTGATTTCAAAGATAATTAGGATGATCACTTACCTCTTATTAAGTTTGCCTACAACAATAGTTACCATTCTAGCATCCAAATGGCTCCATATGAGGCTCTTTATAGGAGAAGATGCAGATCTCTTATTGGATGGTTTGAGGTTAGTGAAGCTAGGTTGATAGGACCAAACTGAGTTTATCAAGCTATGGATAAAGTGAGAGTTATTCAAGAAACGTTGAAAACAACGTAGAATCGTCAAAAATCCTACACTGATGTTAGGAGAAGGGATTTAGAGTTTGACTAGATGATTGGGTATATTTAAAGGTTTCACCCATAAAGGGTGTTATGAGATTTGGTAAGAAAGGGAAGCTCAGTCCCCGGTATATTGGTCCTTACAGAATATCCAAAAGGATTGGTAATGTAGCTTATGAGTTGGAACTACCGCAAGAGTTAGCAGTAGTTCATCCAGTCTTTCACATTTCTATGTTGAAAAAGTGTATGAGCGATACTTCACTGATTATCCCAACTAAAGATCTTGGTATTAAGGATAGCTTGTCTTATGAGGAGATTCTTGTTCAGATTCTAGACCAACAGGTTCGCAAATTGAGAACCAAGGAGGTAGCATCAGTCAAGGTCTTATGGAGAAATCAGTTTGTTAAGGGGAGGCTGAAGAGGATATGAAGAAGAGATATCCACATCTCTTTGAGTCCGGAGACATTCCAGATCAACGTACTAATTCTCTTCTTAGTACTTTTTAATTGATATAATGAATGTGTTAGATTTGCTTGTTGGGTGTTTGAGTTCAATGTCAGATGTTACACCCTTAGCCTACTACGAGTAATCTCATTCGAGGGAAAATGTTCCCAAGAGGGAGATATTGTAACACCCCGCTATTTGAAAGAGCTAGGATTAGAAAGAACCATCTTTTTGGAAAGAATAAAATTCTAAAATTTGGCAAGTACGTTAAGTATGAGTTTTGGTTCGACTTCAAACGACCATATATCCTGGTACAAGATGAGTTAGGTGGGCTACAAGATATCAAATGAAATGTCTTTGAATTATCTTTCCAACACCACTAAGTTTGCAAATTTTCGAGTTTGTATAGGAAGATATACCTGTTTGAAGTTGGGCTATCTGGATAAGGAAAGTCAATCAAATTTTAGAGGGGTATTTTGGTCATTTCATTACCCAATTAATTTATTTCATTTTTAGGAATTTATTTGGTTTCTAAACTGAGTTAGTTCAGTTTACGCAACTAAGAATCATGCTAGGGATTTGAGAGAAAAGAAAAAAGGAGAAGAAAAGTCAAGGCACTCTTAGAGATTTCTTGCGGAATCGAAGTCGTTTCGCCAAGGGTTGATACCTAAAGAGGTATGTGAAACTTTCATAGCGTTGGGTTCTTCACCCACGCGCCAATCATGTTTAGTTCAGCGAAATTCGTTCTAGAAATTTAAAAGTTTGATGATCTTGAATTGTGTTCTTGAAATTGGATTTCGTTCTTGAGATTTGATGGGATTGTTGAGCTCTTGATGGAATCGTGTCGATTTTACAGTCGTTTAGGAATATATTCTTACGTACATATACTGGGTATCTGAATCTGAAGTGAAATTGAGAAAAAGAATCGAATTTAGGCGAATTGGAGTTAGAAAACGAAGAAGAAAAAAGTCGGGAAGAAACTGGGTACCAGGTCCGCGACCCGTTCCTCAGAAATAGATTTTTTCTCTCCACGTCACAGAGAGGTTGGGGACCCCTCTGCCTCAAAATTTATTTCGTGACCTAATATTAAAATACATCTCTGCGTCGCGGACTTGCTTCCTGACAGTGATTTCTTGATCGTTTCTCATTTTTAACTATCTAAAAACAGTCATAAATATCACGAGATCTTTCCTATCACAAATCACAACCTTGAATTCATATATCAAATTCAAGGTAGAGTTGAGAGTTAAGTCTAGAGAGTTCTTAGAGTCTTTTCAAGAAGTCTTTTACAAATGCTTTAAACTTACTTTAAGACTTAAGCTTTAAGTTGAGTAAGAGTAACAAATGAAGTTCATTTTCTTCAAAAGAGTATATGGGAACTAAATATTCTCAAAGAGTAAATGTTTTCATAGTTAAATAAGAAAGGAAACACTGATTCCCAAAAGAGCCTTTAAGCTAGTTTTTGAGTAAATATTAAATGTTTTCACATTTAAGCAAGTGAGGAAACACTGATTTCCGAGAGAGCCCTTGGGCTAGTTTTTGAGCAATTATCTCAAACCACAGAAAGAGTTATGTTTTTAAACATATGTTCAAGTACGTTTTGGGAGTAGTATTGAGCACCAATTTGGAGACAAGTTGAGTTCAGATAATTCATGGTCTCCATAAATCGTGTAGCCAACATGGATAGAAAAGGGTCATACTTTTTAGATGATTCTTTAGTGCTTTTTAGCATAGACTAGTGGATCCACTTAGTAGTTATGTTCTATACCTCCGGCAAGGTATAGGACGGCCCTACCAACGTGAGGCAAAACGATGTATCATCACATAGCTCATAGTGATGGTTGTCAGTTAGAGAAACTCCACAAAGATATTTTCTATTCTTATAGACACAAAGTTATTTTGTATTTTCATATACACACAGAGTTTATATTGTATCCTTGTATACAAACTGAGTTACTATTGTATTCTTCAACACACACAGTTGTTATACACATGTTTTAAAGCTTTTCTTTATACTGTATTTATATTGAAATGAGTTGAGTTGAGACCAGGTATGTTCCTTCAGTTCCTTTCAAGCTTATGTCTTGTTTTAGAATTCCCTCGCATGCTCGTACATTCAATGTATTAATGTCATTTTGCCTGCATCTTTTATGATGCAAATACAGGTAACCAGGATCAGCATCCAGTGCATCGTTGATCCAGTTGAGCTTCAAAGTTGTTGGTGAGCCTCATTGCTTCCGGAGGATCCCCTTTTTATTGCTTTCATTATTCAAGTTCTTTAGGATGTTGTGGGTCTTGTCCCGACGTCCATCTCAGTTGTTAGAGACATCATAGATAGCTAGTTATTGTTAGCTCATGAGTCTTTTCCATTTTTAGTATTGATGTTGAGACTTGAGTTGCCACTTTGGCTAGTTGAGTGTTTATTTATAAAACATTTTAAGTTATCTTTGAGTTACAGTTTACTTTTAAAGTCCTTTTATTATGAGTAAGTCTTCCGCTAAGATTTAAGACATGCCAAAGGTTCACTTGGGGCCAACAATGGTTCTCGAGTGTCAGTCCCGCCCAGGATGTAGGCTCGGGGCGTGACAACCACGATATCATATTCTTGCCAAGTCCCCCAAGAATATATACGACAAGATCGTCATCAGTGACAGGGTGTGCCGTAACTGTGAGATTATTGGTACAAGTCTTCATCTTTTGAAGGTATTCTACCATAGATGAGTTGCCTTTCTTTGTGATTTGTAATTGCAGCCATAAACTGTATGCTGGAGTGATAACCACGCCAATTGAGGTTGATTCAGAAAAGCTAGCTATTTGGAATTACCTTTGGAGGGCACTTGTTCATACCATCCACATATCTTTCGAGTTTGTGACCCCTTAGAACTAGAAAAAAATGTGATTTTCATACAATATAATTATTACGATCCAATTTAAGAAGATGTGATTGATTGACATTGGTTGTGTATGTTGAAAATTTTTAAGAAGGGGTTTGCGGGGTAATACTGGTAATTGAGGGAAGTGCCATTGTGAGACGTGAGTCTTCGCAAGACTCTGAACCATGTAAGATTTTATGAATACGATAAAACTCGATTGTATTTCACAAAAGAAATTATCCCTTAATATATATATATATATATATATATATAT